>JAUZSX010340519.1:0-10582 GCA_034780655.1 Idiosepius hallami
TAGCTGCCTCAGGCAGATGGGGCTCGTTAACTTGGGAGAGCAGCTCATCTAGGTGAAGGGTAACACCGAATGTAAAAAGCCTGTGTAAGATAATGTAAAAATGGCCTTGTGCCAAACTTGGGTTGGTACTCACCAAGTAAATATATATATATATATATATAATATAATATAATATAATATAGTGGTGGTGGAATACTATAAAAAGCTTGAACTCAAATTGTATTACACATTTTCAAATCCAAGTCAAAACAATTACGTTCACTTTCAGTTGCCTTGGGCAGATGAGGCTCATTAACTTGGGCAAGTAACTCATCTAGGTGAAGGGAAAATGCTGATTCCAAAAACACATATATGAGGCCCATCAACTTAGTGAGAGTAACTCGTGAAAGACAACACTAATGCCCAAAATTCTTAGTTTGTATTTTTACATATTAAATTTATTATGTAAATTTTTATAGATTTTTTAAAAAGATTTTTATGTAAATAATCTATTATTTATTTTACTGCGGCGCTAATTATTGTGATAATCAGTCAAGTGATCATTTAGATCAGAATATCTACTCTAATATAAATTTCTATTTTTTAATTAAAAATAAGTCCATGACTAACAAATAATGTCCCATTATCCATAGAGTTAAGTTTAGAAAGTTAAAGGGAAATAATTCACAAAATTATACAAGTGAAATGATATTATGGTGTTTGTGACTGGTATTGCCATCAAAACCTGGTTGACAGGATGTCTTTTACTAAAAACTCTTAGTGCCTAAGGCATATGAATTGGAAAAAATATGAGGAACTGAAAGAAATAGGAATAATTTATCCATGTCAGTATTAGAAATGTGACTCATGTCTTGAATTTGTTAAAGGCAGTGTTGATAGAAAACAGACTGAGGTGAACTAAAGTATTGTATATTTCAACAAGTAATTAGTTTTGTACAAAACTACTTAAAACGGTGAAGTGTTCCTGGCTTAAGTCAAGGCAAAATAAAAATGCGTAGATTACTTAATTTATGTATGCATAAACATACATAGAACATTCAGTCTTAATTTAATCGTAATATTTTTTTTAAATTAATTTAGAAATAGTTAATAAACGTTCTGGGTTGGATTTTTTTGTTTTTGAATATATGGCATGATCCAGGTATTCACACCCTTTTTAAAAACAAAAAGTAAACATTGATATCTCAGTAATGAAAAGAGAAAAACAAATGAAACTTTCAGAACTTTTTATTACTATAAACATTACATATTTAACGGATGAAATCTCCTCTAGCCTCCACAACCTAGTTGGCCTCGAACACGAGTGCAGGCATGAATAACATCTTGTTGAACACAAATATGACGGAGGTAATAAGGGAGGCCTCATTGTTGTGAGGCGACCTATTAGTGTCCCCTTCTGCTACGCCCCATACAAAAAAGTCCAGGGACTTGATGTCAGGTGAACTCAGGGGCCATCTTGAGGAATAGCATTAAACTTTGATATCTCTGTTGGCCTTCTTCCGGTACTAAATATCATCAACATCGCACCTCTCTGTGCCTCCTGCATCAGTCCAGTCATGTTGAATTTTGGAGAATTTAGTTTTTTTCGCAAATGTTTAACAACTTTTGGGACAACGTAATATATATAAAATCTGTCCATAACGTATATTTTATGTCTTTTTAGGAATCTTATTGGGGATATATAAGAGTGAAGAATATGACCCCCCATCACTTTTTGGGGCTAATAAGGCCATCTTCATTTTCTATTGACAAAACTAAATTAAAAAATGCAGACAAAAAGAAGCAATCATGTTTCTCCTTCCTTCATTAATTACATCAACTGTGGACATAGTTCATTAACTAATTATATTTGCTAAATTGGCAGCATTTGTTTCACTGCCAGCAAAGACGACGAAAGAATCGTATTTGGTCATACGTCATTTCACCATTATTTACAAAAGCCAATTATAAATTTGACCAATACGAACAATAAGGCTGTGGGTTATTAAGAAAATACACAGTGAGGCAGAAATAACAAGTGTTTTGTTTTTAAGATCATTTAATGCCGAGAGAAATTATTTTCGATAACTATTCTTTAATACACACGTAGTTTTTTTTTAAATAACAATATGCACTATTAAATCCATAGATGATGGGAATGTGGACGTTTATAACTTTCCCAGGGGTATTTGATAACTATTCTTTAATTCACACGGAGTTTTTTTTAAATAACACAATATGCACTATTAAATCCATAGATGATGGGAATGTGGGCGTTTATACCTTTCCCAGGGGTATTTGATAACTATTCTTTAATTCACACGTAGTTTTTTTTTAAATAACACAATATGCGCTATTAAATCCATAGACTGTGGTAATGTGGGCATTCATACATTTCCCAGGGTTATTATTTCAAATGCGAACATAAATGGAACGACTAGGATACGAACTCGCCTATTTCTATCTAATGTCCGTCTGCTTATTTATTGTATAAGTAGACTTCTGCACCAGTTTCTTTTTTTTTTTTAAGTTTAGAATATTATTTTTTTACAGAAACACACAGAAACACAGAGAAGAACTAATACTCAGATATTTATTTGAAGTTGTTTAGACGAATCAATTTAAATGTTGTTCTGGGGTAGTTTACACCCGTATACCATTGACATAATGGACTGGTCTAGGCCTTATGTAAGCCAGACATTTTCTTTTTTTGAGCAGAGATTAGTTACGTAGTTTGATCGCTCGTACATATTACCCGACTGTCAATACTTATATTGTGACCACTTAACAGGGGGCTACAACAAATATCAAAGACGGGAATGATTTATACCCAATTGTACGCTTCCATGAAATTTTCTATGGGCTTAACTATGGGCTTCATTAAAGACTTTGGGTTTGGAATCCATGTTATCCTTCACCTAGATAAAATACTCAATTTGGATTGAATGGCCTCATCAAAAAGGTTTTTAGAATGAGTGTTACCTTTTCACCTAGATAATTTATACCCCAAACCAAAAAATCGCATCCACTCTGATTATAGAATCAATGTTGGCTTTCACATAGATGAGTTACTCTCCTTGCGTTGACTGGCCTCATCAACTAGGATTTAGAATCAGTGTTGTTTTTACACCTAGATTAAGCAATAGGTAACCAAAAACGTTGATTTACTACAAAACAAACATATAGATTAGTTAATTCGTCGAGCAAACACACGTCTGGCTTAATACGCGTATGTAATATGTGGTAAAAATAGATTTTAAAAGCTTGCTTTCCACGAACATTATTTAAAAATTATTACTAGTCTAATTATTATTGGTGTTTAAATTATTAATAGTATTATCATGAAATTTCTGTATATATATTCATAGAATGATTACGCGTGTAATTATCATTAATTTTGGTATTAATTTTACAATTAAAAATTATTACTAGTCCAATTATTATTGGTGTTTATATTATTAATAGTATTATTATCATGAAATTTCTGTACATCTATTCATAGAATGATTACGCGTGTAATTAACATTAATTTTGGTATTAATTTTACAATTAAGATAATTAGACAATTACTGTATATCTACTACTAGGATTATCACTAGTGTATTTGTTATTAGTTTTTATGGGTGTGTGTGTGTGTTAAGTTATAAAGATGACTAATGAATCAATTCTTTTTATACTTAAAAAGTTATCCAATAAACAACTGTTTTAAACGGTGAAACGCACAGTGTCGTTTTTTTTATAAAATAATAACGTGTTTATTATCTTAATAACATTATTGTCAACGTATTGTTGTTCAGGAAATAAGAAATAAGGTAAATAGTGCATAAGGTTGTCGAAATAAATGGCCAGTGCGGTGGCGGCGGTGGTGGTAGCATAAGTCCCGGAGAAGAATGGGTTGCGGTGACGGTAAACACAGCTATTAGCCACTTGCCGTCATTATTAATTTTCCAAGGGATACTCCGGGGCAATTAGTGTTTGACTACTTGGTTGACCTTTTCGAATACTATGGTCAGTTGACCGAGAGCCCCCATTCCTATGCATGCCCTACCCTCACAGTCTTTTCAGCCGCCAGTCTCTCCACTTCGCCTTTTTTCCCACTTCCACAGAATGACTTTCTCGTATATTTTGGCAATGTTTATTGTTTTTAATTCGTCCCTAACTTCGCTCAACTCTGAGACCTTGATACCTTGCGAACCCAAACAAATTCAACTCGCCTAAGAAAGTCGCTTTTCGGCCTTCCAGCAGTTTCGAGATATATTTCTATTCAGGTCACAGAAAAACACACATGTTGATTAGAACAGACACACATAAACAACAGCAACATCGATAGACTACAAGTTTATATTATTAATGATACAATTATGATAATTATTATTAGATTTCTGTGTGTCTTCTCATAGAATTATTACTATTACTTGTGAAAATTATTATTAGTGCTTATATTATATTGTAGACCTGCAAAGACCTTATATGCACCATTTCAATATTAGGCATCCTCATCGTAGACATGTAAAGACCTTATATGCACCATTTCAATATTAGGCATCCTCATCACCAATCCAAAGTTAGACACAAGGCCATTATTACGTGCTCTACTTATCTGGGATTTTTACACTCAGTATTGCTCTTCATCTACATGAGATTCTCTCCCGAGTTAACGAGCTGCATCTCCCTGAAGCAGCGAAAGGTGAATTTAATGGTTTTGACTGGGATTTGAACTCACGCACTACGATTCCAGAGTCTAAGCTTTTACCAATGCTCCACCCTCGCGGTCCAAATTAGTTTTTATATGCTCGATGATATAATTATGATTATTATTAAATTTTGTGTATCTACTTAAAGAATTGATACTAGTGTAATTATAATCTAAACTTATCAATAAATGGAACCTTTTTAGTCTGTCTTTTTAGTCGGATATGTTCGTTGCCCAATGATTCCGAAACAGCACAACCATTTCTTGAAAATTTACACATTGCTTTGTGTCTGGAAGTGATCTTAGGATTTGTCTCGGAATACCTTTTATAATCGGAAAAATCAGATTCAGAGTGTAATTCAGATAAAGAGTAAAGCCGTAAAAAATAGCCTTACACATTAAATTACTGTGTCTTGGGCTATTCGTTAAAGCGTTTGTTGTACATCGAGGTTTGAAGGTTCGAATCCAATCGAATTTTTTGTACACGAAGGTTTGAAGTTTCGAATCCCATTTCGGGTTTGGAATGCTAAAAAGATCAAAACAACTGTCCGGCATTGTGATAAAAAGTTACAAAAGATTTTGCATTAAACCATTACGTTATAATTTGATTTAAATACATAAATATTTTTGGCCAACCCAACAATTTTCTGAGTTGTACAGGCAACGTCGGGATTTTTTATTTAGGCTGAAATCATTCATCTACTTAGATTTCATTAACTATTAAAAGCATGATTATTTGTTAGGGTCTTGATCTCGGACTAAAACATGATAAATTAAAATGGATGCCTATGATCAACAACTATCGGTGAATGCAATGTAATAGAAACGAAGGCACTTGAAAATTCAACACACACGCTTTGCGAATGGAGTATCAAGCTTTTATCTAAGCTTATGACACTTATTCAGAAATTTGAAAATATTGTTGGGAAAATAAGCAAAGTGTAACGTGTTCGTCTCTTCACTATTAAACACAAGACTCTGGAAAGAAATACAACAAATAGTTTACGTTTTTAACTTCAATGTTTATTTCCCCTCATTTAGCTCTTAGTTTGCTTTATCCTCTTTTTGTGTTGTCAGTTCGTATTATTAGTATGGGAGTGGGGAAAGATAGAAAGAAAGAGAACAATTTCTTTGCTGCTGTGTTACTTCAAATACGGACTGCTATGCTAACCGCTGACCACTCATTTCTCTCTTTTTTTCTTCTTTCCTTGTTTTTATAAATTCTATTGTCATTTTTGTGACGCCAAAACCTTTTCCATGGGACCCTAGGAATCACGTGAAATTTTGTGTTTGGTAATTATAACGTAAATCAGTCAACGACTCCATTGTTTCTTTATTCGATTCAACTTAGCCATCGCTGGTTCGCTTCCAACCAATGGCCATGTTATGTTGCTACAAAAGGAGCCTGCCTTGCTACCAATAAAGTTATCAAAGATATCCTTGTTTTACACTCTGATACATACCTTCTGACTTTGGTCACCCCACTTTGCTTGCGTATCATAATGTGTCTATGTTGCTGACTAACGAACATAGGTAAGCGAAAATTCACATATCACTTGTTGCACAACCTCTACATGTGGCATTTTATTGTAAAAATAGACTATTGTATTCTTTGCCTGAGACCCCCTAACACTCTTAATCTGTACCTGTTGGTGCATTTACGTTTGTCTATGTTGTGATCAAATAGGTGTTTACCCACAATAAATACTGACTTGCTTTTTATCATTGTCCCTTTTTTTAATGTTCATGAGAAAAAACGATTTGGTAATTCAGGGTTAATCTCCAAATCCAGTGACCGTTTTGATATATACGGGCTAATAACATTGCAAACTGCACGAATTCTCTAATCCTGCTCCTTGTTGGATATTTAGAGCAACAACTAATCTTTTCGCAAACAGTCAACAAAAAAAGACATTTTTTTTAAAAAAGACGATTGTTTCCGGCTTTAAATAGACAAACTGTGTCCTGCAAAATGCCCCGCCTCCAGAGGTTATATCGGGTCTTTGCCACCTTGACTCAAGCACGGTTAAGTGTCACCCACTCTCTGCAGGGAAGGTCTGATCCGGCCTGTAGCTCCTCCGAGGGCTTGGGCAAAGCATTATTATCCTGGAGGCTGCCAAAATTGAGGTGAAGCTCTTGCGGGATTTCAGGCGCTGGGGAGGTCCCTCATGTCCATACAAAGAATGTTGGTTGTCAGTGACCTGCTTCTCTCGCTTAGATGCGTATATCGCCTCATGACGTATGTGCGGAGGAGCAATTCCTCACAACGGGTAGATCGATGATCAGCTAGTGGATTTTAGATTACCATTAATAGTCTTATAGGACTTATTTAGTTCGACATCAACATCGCTCACCTGCTAACAGACTGCTCCCTTAGTATGCCTTGCTCTGATGTGGACCTAAGGGAAGCGACGGTTGCCACCCGTCATTTCCTCTCTAGATGGAGCGGCTCGATAGGACCCGTCTTTAAATAAACGTAAAAATTGAGAAGCTTTTAAAGAAAATAAATTAAACCTTGTTCATAAATCATGTTGTATTAGATGGGTTATATTAACTGCCTCCCATTCGTGTCCAAGTATTGGATACATATCTCCCTTTTCGTTTCCATTCATACGCAGAGATTGAGAGTCGACAGTACGCTACTTGCTTAAGGTTTTTCTTTAAAAACCTAATTTGAACCCTAACCTATCAAAATTACCAAGTAGTCACTCAGAGCAGTTATAGTACAGCGACATATTAGGGTCTAAATATTGGTGAGTCTTTTTTTGCCTTATGTTCTCAATCCTGTAGGATTCAAAGGGTTGATATTATCTATAGATGTTTACTATTTTAAAGAATTTATCTCTAAAAATAAGATAGACAAAGGAACAAACGAAAGGAAATTTTCCTATTAAATATTTATTAATGTAATTTATTTATTTATTTTTTTTAGAACAGGTATTTGGCCAGTGTTCACAAAACTAAAGCAAAACCTCGATGAAAAAATTAAATATAATCTAATAAGAAGCTAGAAATAATTCCAAATAATTTTTCTTCTCTTTTAAAATCAGGTGTGTGATGATATAGGCTAAGGGGCATATAGACCGGTGTGTATTATCTGATTATGAATTAATTTACCCTAATGAAAAGCTCCTTTTGCTATGTGTAGGGGGAGTGGCCAGTATAAATATTGGTAAACTACATAGAAGAGAAAAAGAGTGAAGAAAAAATATATAAATTTTGAAAAAGTTCAGATCATTTTTTTGTTGTTGATGGAAAGGCAAAAGAATTAAAAGAAGTAAATATGTTGAATGTTGGTGGAAATTCTTTTTCTTGTGGCACCTACCCAATGGTCTGTCAAAAATATTACCATTGTATGTGTGGTGTGTTGGTGTGTGGCCAGGGGTCAAATGTTGACCTCTCTGCAAAACTCTCACTAAAAAGATAAAAAGGGCAAAATAGAATCCGACATATGTTCACCTTGGAAATATTTTCCGTCCAAAACACTAAATGGCAAATCACCATCAATGTTCTCACTTCTGCCATTCACCAGACCCCCTTCACGGTTTTTTTATTTTTTTATTTTGCTTTTCTTTCAAGCGTTCAAGTTGAGGAAAAAAACTAATTACCCTCAATTTCAGTCGGTAGGGATGGGAGTCGGAAATAAAATTCACCATGTGGCAGGAGTATTTTCCATTTTGCTTGTACGAGATTAGTTCCGAAAGTATTGCCTCATATTTTTTTTAATCCTTTGGAATCTAATGGGCCGATATATCAGCCCTGACAACATAAGGCAAAAGAAGACTAATATTTTCTACTTAATGTGTTCCTCTAATATAACGACTCTGAATAACTACTTGGTAATTTTAAGATGTCCGGTGTCAAAGGTTAAATTTTTAACTCAAAACGTTAAAGGGGGAAGTTCATTTGGGGCAGTGGATAGGCAGTCATATTTTGGAATCGTAATATGTTAGTTCGAATCCAAGTTGTTCCAATAACGTTCATTTTGTACTAATGCCTCGGGGAAGAAATTAATTCCAAATTCCTAACATCTAATGGGGTTCATTGTAAATATTGTGATATTCCAAATACTACGAGTGGGTAAAAAGAACGTTTTTTTAAAATGATTATTCTCGGTATTAAATTGCCTAAACAAGTTGATATGCCGTTAAAAACAAAAGCGATTCATAAAGCAACGTTAATAGGCTACGAAAACAGGAGTGGTACTAATAATACGAGCAACTATTTGTGCTCTAGAATTTATTTCCTCATTGTACCATTGTTACGGTAAGACCCCTTCAATGAATTCTCAATATATATCTTGTAATTTAAAAACTAAAGTTCTTCTAAAGCATCATATGGTTATTGATAATAAATATAAAGTTTTATTAAGGCCATAATAATGCATTAAAGGTATCAGTTGGTAATATTTCGGAGACATAACTCCATTTTAAAACTATTGTTGTTTTTCGTGGGTGCCTTTGTTGGATATTTCTTTATATACTAGCTATTTCAATTGTGATTGTAGATTTTCTTTTTAAATTTACGTCTTTCTTTAATTTGATGTTTTTAACTGTTATTGTAGCTTTTTTAAATGTATGTCCTTCTTTAAATATATATTTGTTTTAAATTAAAAAGTCCTTTTGTTTATTTTATTAGAATAAAAAAGTTTCTTTTTTCCAGCTGGTATCGACAAGTCTGTTTTAAGGCGATTGACCTTTATAGCTCGACTGAAAGCAAATTAGCCCGAAGCTAAAACCATTTAACTACAATCCAATTTTAACAGGGTCTTCTCTTTCGCTTCTCAGCGCTCGATTTCTTTTTTCTTAAACTATTTAGCCTGAAGCAAGAATTGAAACCAGTTGTGATGTTGATATAATCCAAGTAGAATTTTCTATTTCTATATTGTTACTTACGTTCGTATAAGTATATTTGTGTGTCTGTTTATTTCTATACTGTTACTTATATTCTTATATGAACAATTGTGTGCCTATATGTGTGTGTGTGTGTGTGTGTGTGCATATATATATATGTGTGTGTGTGCATATATATATATGTGTGTGTGTGTGTCTGTGTATGCATATATATATGTGTGTGTGTGTCTGTGTGTGCATATATATGTGTGTGTGTGTGTCTGTGTGTGCATATATATGTGTGTGTGTGTGTGTGTCTGTGTGTGCATATATATGTGTGTGTGTGTGTGTATATATATATATATATATATATATAGTTTATATAAAGTGATGTTTTTTTACTTACTTTCGCTCATTCAAAAGTGCTTCCATATTGTTAAAGGATGCTCTATTTTTCAGTGATAACTCCACAAGTACATATAATGATGTACATAAATTCACATATAACCAAGTTAATATTTTATTGATGGCTCTGGCTATTTCATGCATCATCTAACCAATGACAGTTATGGCATACATAGGGAATATCAGTTTATGGGTTTTAAGGCCAGGAACTTATTTAGCAATTGAGGTGTGTGTCGTATTCAGTGAAACATTTCCTTTTTGTGTTGTTGACATTTGTTTTTAATTTTAAAATGTAGAAACCTTTGGTCAGGGCTTAGGGCTCCCACAGACCCTGCAATTGCGGAGGGGGCGCATGCTCCCTAGGGGCCGCAAGGCTCCCTGGCTTCACAGATTGTAAGGCAAAACATTACGAAAATAATTGTTAGGAAAAATTAGAAAATCATTATCAAACTTAAAATATACATCAATCAATCCATCTTTCTTTCCGTCTATCTCTCTCTTTATATGTATATTTATATGTATACTTATATACTTATATATGTATATTTATGTATATATAGTCAAAGGCTCAGCGACGGTGGAGCATTGGTAGAAGGTCGGGCTTTGGAATCGTGTAACGCGAGTTCAAATCCCAGTCAAAACCATTACTTTCACTTTAGCAGCCTCGGGCAGA
>JAUZSX010340529.1:0-10581 GCA_034780655.1 Idiosepius hallami
ATCAAAGGAAGTTTTCATTGTTTTCTTATGTTATGATGAGAAGGCTTATGCTTATGTGGGTTGAAGTTATCAACTACTTTGGAATTTACACGGGTTCTGCTAGTATAATTTATTTCTTTTTTTAATTTTTAAAATGCTAAAGTAAAAATAGTTGTATTTTTTTGTTAATAACATCTCAAATTTTTTTTATAGAGTTCCAAAAATTTTGGTGAGATCTATATAGAAAAAGTCATTAAGATAAAAAATAATGAAGGTAATCTGAGGGTCTGGGGAATGATTCTTCAGAGTGTGACATGATACATACAAATAAATAAATAAATGAATAAACCAATTAAATGATTAGATAAACAAATATACATCTGCCATTATTATAAAAGATATTAGCATATCTTTAAAAAAAAAAAAACTCATTCTATTCTCGTATAGCGTTTACTACAATTTATTTTCCTGTAAAGATTATTACATAAAACCTTCAGCCAACAACAACAGCAACAACAATAATAATAATAATAATAATAATGATGATAATAATAATAATGATAATAATAATAATGATAATAGTGGTGGTGATGTGTTGAATGAACTCTTACATCGATCCACTTAGTTTAATTATGGTAGTGTTGTAACTACATAAAAAGAAAAAAAGAAGGTTACTACCCTTAAATTCAGCTGCTACTTAGTAAGACTCTATGTTCTTTAATCTTTTTAAATCAGATATTAATTGTACCTTTAAATAGGCACTAGCTTAGTACAGCTACTTATTGGAGATAGAGGGGAGTGGGGATCTTTTGTTTTTTATTACTTATTTACTTATGTCTATTTATGTTGAACAGATTTGGATTTCCATAATCATGCTACAAGAACAAAAGCAATGAGTGTGTAAAATAACCCGCAACAGCCAGAGTTTTTTCTTTTTTTTTTTAATTCATTTAAATTGTGTGAAACGATAAATACATAAAAGTCTAATGAGGTTTGGGCTTGGATTAACTAATCAGCAAAATAAGTATGTGCATAGGCCCTCAGGGAAGGAACATTTCACACACACACACACACACACACACACACACACACACAGATACACTGGCAAATAGAATTAATAGAATTACCCAAATGAAAAATGAAAAATGAAAATATTAATGTGCAAGTGTCAATTATTACAGGACTCCGTAGACCCCAGGTTGAGAATACCCCCACTAGATGCAATCTGACAACAAATTGTGATACTTTTTTCAGTAATTTTGTCCTAATACTCTCTTCTGCACCCAATGGGCAATGGGTTAAGATAGGTTACAGGCAGTCTGCAACATACAAGATGGTTAGAGTTATTTAGTTAAATAAAAGTTATAAGCAGTGCCGTGCTTAGGGCCCCCGCAATTGCGGGGGTGGGGGTGCAAGCTCCCAAGGGGCGCAGGTTGTTGTTGTTGTGGCCCTAGTGGAATCAAAAGGGCTTAAACAAATATGTTTATTAGTACCCTCGCAAAAAAATGTTTTAGTTACTCTAAAAAAAGATTAAAAACACGAAAAGAATTAGGTAAGTAAATAAAAATATTAAACTAATATTAACTAGATCGAACACAATCCCAAGTTAGACACGAGCCCATTTTTAAGTGTTCATTATAACCCTGAGCTTTTCTTTTTCAGGGTTGCCCTTCGTCTAGATGAGTTACGTTCATTGAGTTGACGAGTCTTATCCAGCCAGGTTTTTAGAATCAGTGTTATCCTTACACCTAGATGAGCTACTCTACTGAGTTAACAAGACTCATCTGCCCACGACCGCAGAAAGTGAATGTGATAATATTGGCTGGGATTTGAACTCGTGTAAGGTTTAAAAGGAAATGTATTAGAAAAAGATATAAAGGAAATGCCTGAAACACAAATCAAATTTTACAATGATCTGCTCTCAGCTTATATATGGTGTTTGGAAGAGTCCAAATTTGGGTAGGTGAACGTCCCATGACAAACTTTTAAAAAATAACTTTAAAAAATTGATGGCATTATTTTTGGAACAACCTTCATAAAAGTCTTCTTTTATCATTGCTTATAGCAATTATCAAGGAAATCCATCAAACTGTAATGGTCTCAACAGAATGCAATAGTACAGTAAGGTCCCTTTGGAGACACTGATTCCCACCAGATCATAGAAGTTAAGCCACATAGATCCTGTTCAGTACTAAGATGGGTGACCACTTACGAATATCAGGTATTGTACTAGGTTGGTCGTCAGTTTGTGGTATGATCAGTCGAATGCATTAAGCAGTCAAATTGAAAGGACTTCACCTCCCAAAGTCTCTCCCTCACACCCACCAACCATGCCAAAGAATCGTCTTAATTTAGAGTTACCCTCTAGGATGAGGACTGGAAGTTTCAGTTTAATTTGAGATTGCGAAAACTCTATAAATACCCGAAAACTAATCTAAGCCTGAATGGGTGAGGTCTTCCTGCTCAATAACAACAGAATGTCACAATAAGGGATCATGTTTAATCAAAAAATTAGTTAGGCTTATCCAAGGTAATTAGTAGAAAACATCTATTACAAATTCCACAGAGGATAGATTTGACGACACCTCTTAACTACATACATAACTGCAATTATGTAATCAATCATTGATATGGTTGTAAGTCAAAATACCCATTTGCAAAAAGGTCCAATTTGCCATATTGTCCATTCCAATTTCGCCCATGTCCAATTTTTTTCAATGTCCCCAGAAAAGGCCAAAACAAGTCCAAATGAAAAAATTGCTACCCAAAAAATAAATCCCATAACCCTAACCCTCCTGAAAAAAAAACAAAATAATGCTCTATTTATTTAATAATTGATAAATTTGATTTTAAAAAATGTTTTTTTTTTCGCCAATGGACGATTTTGGATAATTGAACAATCTTTCATAGCATTAAAAAATTGAGCATTATAGTCTATGGGCAAAATTGGAATAGGTCTTATAGCAAATTGGACATTTTTGCAAATACACAATTTGACCTGAAATTGGAATGGGTCTAACTCGGACTTTTTTTGCAAATGCACAATTTGACCTGACATTGGAATTGGTCTTATGGCGAATAGGACTTTTTTTGCAAATGCACAATTTGACCTGAAACTAATGATACAAAAAAAAGACTTATTAATTTAATGAGTTCATCTTTAGTCGTATAAAAACAAAAGTATAAAAATCAATCCATAAGTTAAAATAAAATTGGCTTAAACATTTTTATTAAAAAATCTAAAAAAAAGTGTTGGAATATACAGATCTTTAAATTGCTTTTTTTCTACATTGTAACATACTTGAATCCATAAAAAAAAATTAACCAATCTCTTCAGCTTGTAACAATGTATTTTAAGAATCTTAATTTTTAATAAATACTAAAATGATAACAAACCAGTAATGAACATGAGTAATTCAGAGATACAAATGCTATGAAAAGTGTTATGGTTATTATGTCTATATACAACAGACAGAGGTAGATGAAAAAAAATATCAAGGATAAACAAGCTTGTATAGTTATTGGAATAGCAATAGAATTAATCCAAATACTATATTTAAAAGTCTTTTAAAATTGATTGATCCATAAAGTCTAT
This sequence comes from Idiosepius hallami, assembly GCA_034780655.1. Classification (NCBI taxonomy): domain Eukaryota; kingdom Metazoa; phylum Mollusca; class Cephalopoda; family Idiosepiidae; genus Idiosepius; species Idiosepius hallami. The sequence continues at coordinate 3,575 of JAUZSX010340529.1, forward strand.
TTTTTTCTGGATCATTTTATGTTCCTCACAGTTCTTTTTTTTTTCTAAATTATCACAGGATTTTAATAACTTCAAGAATAATCTAAACAAGTGTATGTTGAATATGATTAGCTAAAAATTTCATTATTTTATTCTTGAGGAAATTTTTAAGAATTCTTGCAGATTATGATATTGTCTTGTTGTTTCTGTATATATATATATATATATATATATATATATATATATATATATACATATTTTATATATTTATAGGTATATAGATATATATAATCGATATTATATAGATAATTATATATAATTAAGGTTTCCATAAACAAATAAAAAAACATTATGCCAACTTACTTGAAAACCCTAGTTCTTTGCGACGTCTATTTTTGTAATTTTATTCAAAAATGGTGATTATGAAATGCACGTCTGTCGGCAGTGGCTCCACATTAGTGTTCTCATTTGAATTCATTCCTGCTCTTGATTACAATTTAATGCCTTCTTCTAATCATACTAATTAGCACTAATCTGTTTAAATTCACTCCAGCACAACACGAAAGAAACAAAAGAAATTCTAGAGAATCGCAATCTTAATTACATTCAAAATTATTATCGTCATGTAAATCTCGCATCAGTTTTTTAAAATTATGTCTAAGGATTTTATAAATGATTTCAGATCCTGTTTGTTAAAACATGTATTTTATCTTATGTACATACTTTTAAGAATCTAATCATTGTGCTTGTATGAGATCCTACATCCTGTAGCTCCGTTGAAAATAAAAACACAATAATGATTAAAAAAATCTAAAATTAAAAATAAAAAGAAGAGGTATGTTTATGCGCAGACGTTTTTTGGAAATATATAAAAGGATTGAGAACACTAAAAGTTGTATATGCATCGTACTGACTTTCTGTATAAAAGACTTCATTAGAAAAGCATTTTAAATGAATTCAATATTAAAAAAACGCATCAGAAAAGAATTGATTATTAAAAAATTATTAAAAATGCTTATGGTATAAGATTTAGAAATGAATTTTGAATAAAAAAAAAACTCTCTTCCTAGATTTAAGCTTTCTTAATTATTAAATCCCCGACACCGGAAGAAGGCGGGAAATACTTCTAGTATAGTTTAAGGATCAAATCAGCTTGTTTGTGTAGATTAAATTTCGTTTTCGGTCTAGTTGTTCCGCTTGAAAAAAAATTCTATAGAGAATTTGTAAAAGTAATAACAAAATATTAGACTTTCATGTACACAATATAACTTATAAAATAATATATTTAAAGGGTGTTGTCTTAATAAACTAATAATATCTATTCTCTATATAAAATACAGAAAAAAATATCAGTAAAACATACCACTAAAAACAGACCATTTAGGACAGCCTAAAATTACGTTTACTCCCTATCTGAAGTACAGATCCATTACTAAAGCATGTTTAAGAACGTACCACCCAAAATAAGACATTATTTTCTCACAAATCTAATATTATCTTTATTCTCCCTCTGAAATACAGGAAAAAATCATTATTAAAACATAAGAATATATCACCTAAAATATTTTCAAACATTTCATTATTATTTTTGAGAATTATAGCTGAAAAGCTATTCACCATATATTGATAATCTCAAAATGAGTTTTTGTCGAATATACTGTAAAATACCCCCAGTATATAGTCTGACCCGCTAGCCCTGTATTCATAAAGTTTAGGTTCAATTACTACTAATCACTCTCCACTTATAACTTCAAAGTCCTCAATTCAATATATGTCCGACTAATCGTTGTGAATACATCAAGTAATTGAATATAACACAAACTCGTAATATTCGCAGGACTGCGATAGAATTTAATTATAAAATACACCATGAGGCATTTGCGCGAGAAACAGTGATAAGTGATCATAAGTTGTGTCAATGATAAAGAGATCTTTATGATTATATTTCAAACCTTATTATATTGCAAAAGAAAGTATGCTTTATAATGGCCTACCTAAAATTCGTTTACAGAAAATGAAAAGGAAACAGAAAATTTACAAGCTGATGTTGAAATGCCAGAAACCAAGGTATAATATATACCCCGAACCATTTTAGGTGCGAATATACTTTTATGTGCTTATTATATTGATATTACACACATACAATGATATACTTATATCAAAATATTATATTTACTTGGTGGGCACCAACCCAAGTTTGGCACAAGGCCATTTTTACGTACTCTTACCAGGGCTTTTTCCATTCGGTGTTACCCTTCATCTAGATGAGATGCTCTCCCGAGTTAACGAGTCCCATCCGCCCGGGCTGCTAAAGTGAAAGTAATGGTTTTGACTGGGATTTGAACTCGCGTAACACAATTCCAGGGCTCGAGCGCTTACCAATGCTCCACCGACTCTGCCCTGCTCCACCGTCGCTGCCCAAATATTATTTATATACTTATACTTATATCAAAATATGATTCGAATATTTTTTATTCAAGTTTTTTAGACTTCTATTCTCATCTTCATTGTTGTACTCATAAGAGATATTAATTCCTGAAATGTGTTTGTATTATTGTTGAATTTATTTGGACATATTTCTCATAATAATTGTTATATTAACAATGTATATTAATTGTCTGAATTTCTGAAACTAGTATTTATTATTATCTTTATTTAATATTTTTTTCAGATTTTTACTTTCATATTTCGAGTTACCTTTATAATAAATATTATTTGTCTAAACTTAATAGGTAGGTTTAAAATATAATCTTTATTCAAGTTATTAAGAGACTCATCTCAAGTAAAAGTATCTCGATTTCTGCTGTTTTGATATATCTATATATGGGCCTACTACTGAAGAAAGCCAAGGGATTATATATCTTAACGTGGTGTGGCAAAAAGTATGGAGGCCAGTAATTATAAGGGATAAGATTCATATACATAATTTCCTATCAGATCACGATTATTACACCTAAAAAAGGGCCAAAGTTTCATCTGCATTATATAAGCAGCCGACAATGAAATACAGATAATAAAATGAAGTTGATATAAAATTAAAATAAAGTACAACGTTCATCGACCCTTGTGTCCCGTGGCATAGTTGATATAGGCGTTGAATCAAAAACTGTTTTATTAACCATTGTCTGAAGACAGCGGTTTCAATCCTACCCAAGAATATCACAGGATTATTTGCCCAATGACGTGGCAAAGCAAAAACTATAAAGAATAACTGTCTGCAAAAATCGAGTTGCAGATTATGAAGATTTATCTCAAAGGATTAAAGAAAATAAAGAGTCTTAAGTGTTCCCCAAAATAACTCTTATTTATTCTTGGAAACCAACTTATGTGAAACTACTGCTTTTTTTAAATAATATTTTTTATGTTAGGCTATGGGCCTAAAGACCTTTATCTCTCTAGGTTTTTCGTCTTAGACTTACATTATGGTGGAAAGATAAAAAAACGTGTAAAAGAATGCAAGCATCATACTGTTTTTCTTTAAGTATCGATTTTGCGCTTTGCCGATATTTACATGTTAACAACACAAGTTTTAATAAAACCACCATTAATGCAGTAAATATTTTTAAAGTAAATTTTACGGACTATCAAATCTACTAAAATCAATACGAATTTCTCACTTCTTCGGAGCTGTCTATTTTATAACAATCTTGAGTTCCAAATGTGTCTGCAATTATACACCTGGGAGTTATCCGATTTTGTATAAGAGCGACGAGAAGTTGAGCTAATTTACGGGATCGTCAGATATGAAAAAATGCAAGATTGGATTCTTTCTATCTCCTCTTGATGAATACAACTCGTCAGCACTTTCAAGATAAGCTATTTACAGCATTTCATAAACCGTTACACCAAATGGTGGGTTGGGCAGCTAATTTGTTTTTTTGCTGTTTCCGTTGCATACTTGTTTTACAAGAAAGAGTCACTAGCTTTATACTCAACCCCCGACCTGGAGGAATTTTTGTGAGCTTTCGAACTCAGTGTTGCCCTTCACCTAAATGGGGCACTCTCCCAGGTTAATAAGCCCCATCTTCCCCAGGCTGATACAGGTTAATGCAATTGTTTTAGCAAGGATTTAAACTCGTGTAATACGATTCCATAGCCCGAGCTTTTACTAATGCACCACCTTGCCGCCTATTTTTAGCATTACTTCTACATAAATCATAACCTAAATTGTAATTGGACAGATTTGATGACAAAACTAGTCATTATTTCATTATGCAACTCGTAGATTAAAATAACGAATTAATACGTCCAAATTTCGCTTGGGAAAAGTTACGGAAAGTTTCTCATGGTTTTATAAAAATGATTTTTTTTAATCCCAACACTTTTACAGACTGATAGTAGTGGCTATATAACTGAAGACAGTTTATATGATTAAAATATCTTATTAGTTCAGCGATAGATTTTCCACATTTTCGGTGATATTGAAAGGAGTTTCCTTTAGGGTTTTATGCTTGGTTGCATTTTAGATAATTCTTCAATTGAATAGAAATAAATAATTTAACACGTATAATTATTGTTAGCAGCATATTTGTGTTTCATTAATTTGCATAATACAATGATTTTTATCGATAGCTTTTGAATTTGAATGATTATACCTGCAGGTCAAGTTGTCTTAAATCCAATTTTTTAGCTTTACTTTTTCCATGTAAATTACTAGTAATTATTTCCTGTAGCTTTTTTTATCATAATCTTTATGAATTCATCTTCATAATCTTCATGAATTCATTGAGGCTTGAAATAAAATGAAACCATTCAAATTCTATGATTTTGCGATACGTATTTTTAGGAATTCACTCATGCTGACACACACATTGTATGTATTCATATATACTATCAAAAGTTACTTAATATAGAAGAACTAATGATTGTTATTCTAAATTCATTTCTAATGTTTTTTTTTTACTAAATTAATTTTTAAATTCTTTTCCTACTAAATTCCTATCAATGGGATTTCTCTACAATATTTAAGGAAGCCTCTTATATAGAACGGCAGTACCATACATATGCAAATTTTAGTGGTCTGAATCATTTAAAATAACTGTTGTGGTTTCTTTTTAACTTTTTAATAGTTGATATGCCATAAAACAAAAGAAACCCAAAATAACATTTTTTTATTGACCGTAAATCTTGGAAATAATAAACATGTCACTCACCTTATGCATAACTGATTAAATCTTAGACTCTCCCATTCAAATAAACATGTCACTCACCTTATGCATAACTGATTAAATCTTAGACTCTCCCACTCAAAGTAACATGTCACTCACCTTATGCATAACTGATTAAATCTTGGACTTTCCCATTCGAATATACATGTCACTCACCTTATGCATAACTGATTAAATCTTGGACTCTCACACTCAAATAAACATTCACTCACCTTATGCATAACAGATTAAATCTTAGACTCTCCCATTCAAATAAACATGTCACTCACCTTATGCATAGCTGATTAAATCTTGGACTCTCCCATTCAAATAAACATACCACTCACCTTATGCATAACTGATTAAATCTTAGACTCTCCCACTCAAATAAACATGTCACTCACCTTATGCATAACTGATTACATCAATTTCCCTAAGAAAACTAAATGTCACAAACAAAACTATGCGTCAACAAAGCTTTTAAGCTATGCATAAACGTCTAATAAGAATTGTTAAAGTTAAGCATAAACGATTCTTAAGCTAAGCATAGACGTTTGTTAAGATAGCCATAAAAGATGTTAAAGTTAAGCATAAACGGTGGTTAAGCTAAGCATAAACGTCCCATAAGGATTGTTAAAGCTGATCATAAGTGATTGTTAAAGCTGACCATAAACGATTGTTAAGCTAAACATAAACGTCTTCTGAGGATTGTTAAAACTAACGATAAATGATTGTTAAGCTAACCATAAACGATTGTTAAGCTAAACATAAAAGATTGTTTAGCTAAGCATAAACCTCTGATAAGGATTGTTTAAACTAACCATAAACGATTGTTAAGCTAACCATAAAAGATTGTTAAACTAACCATAAACGTCTGATAACATTTAACGATTGTTAATAACTCGTATTCTATCCAGCTATGGATTTATTCATTTTTATCATATCGTACAGTAATGTGCGTGGTGTAACAATAGGTTTCCTATTGTTACACCTAAAATAGTAGCAGGGGCACAGCATGCAGGTTTGTTACTTGCCCTAGTATAGTACCTGGTATTCTTTAATGGCAAACCATGTAGCCACTGACCGGACTCGACGTTGCTTAACTTCGGTGATTTTAAGGGAACCAGTGTCTCTAACGCAACTTGAGCGTACAGCTATGGATTAAATGTGTTATTCAAAGAAGTAAGTGTGGAAAAAATGTTTATCCAAATAATACATGTTCTCAAGATTGAATGACCAAAAGAATTTGATATGCCGGAAAACAAAATAAAGCATTAAACCTTCTGTATGGGCACTAAATATTGGATCCCAAAGATAATATGTCACTCGCCTTCTATAAAACTGATTACGTCACATTTCGCAAAACACTGAAATATAAAGAACGAATCTATAATTCTTTGTTTGTTAGTTTGGTGTTTAACGGCATATCAGCCTTTTTAGGTCATTTTAATGCTGAGAATAATTACTGATGATAAACTTTATTTCCATAGACACATAGTTTTTTTGTTAATAACACAAGTTGCACTATTTAATCAATTGCTGAGGGAAGGTGGGGATTCATACCTTTCCTGGGGGTAATAATCATCATTTCACCGTAGACGGAAAAACTTGAATTCAAACCTGCGTACTACGGTTCCGAAGTCCAATTGCCTATCCACTGGGCCACGTCGACCACCCCAAACTATAATTCAATATGTTAAGCTGACCTGAACTTATGAGACTGCGATAGTTTGTTCCCTATCATAGTGTCAATTCCTAAATCCATATAGAATTTAGTAGATTAAGTTGCACCCATTCCTAATACATTATGATATTTACTTGGTGAGCACCCCCAAGTTTGGCACAAGGCCATTTTTACGTGCTCTTACCCGGGGTTTATAT
>JAUZSX010340540.1:0-10580 GCA_034780655.1 Idiosepius hallami
ATTTATATATATATATATATATATATATATATGTGTGTGTGTGTGTTTATTTAAACATAAATATATACATTTACTTGGTGAGCAGCACCAACCAAGTTTGGCACAAGGCCATTTTTAAATTGAATGCAATGGTTTTGACTGGGATTTGAACTCAATTCCAGAGCCTGAGCTTTTACCAATGCTTTAACTTCGCTGCCCCGAATATATATATATGTGTGTGTATTTGTCAGTGTGTGGTGTGTATGTGTATAGGTATGGATGTATAATACGGATGCCTATACTTTTATGAAAATAATAATAATAATAATAATAGTAATGGGAATAATAAATCTTAATTAGATTCTGTTAATTCATTGAGAGATATTTTGATTTAGCGTGTATGTGTATATCTATTTTTGCATGTGCATATTTATATATGTGTATGCATATCTATATATGTATGTATACACACAGGTTAATTGAAAGGAACAGACACTTCATTTGGATTTTTGTTTTTTTTTTCCTAAATTTCTGACAAGAGTAATGACATGAACCTTGGAAGAATCCCAAAATACAGACAATACTTAAAAACATTCCAGCCTAAGGTTAAGACTCTTATACCAAAATAGTGGATATTAACTAGAACAGATCTATTCAATTTATTTCTATGATCTTGTTTTAAAATTAAACTTTGTATTGTAGCCAATTCAAACCCTTTTAATGGGTTCGGTCTTTTGAGATCAGAGATTTATTTCTAGGCCTTAAATAAATCAATGACCTAAAATTTCCGCTTAAAATTGGCTAAAAGTACTCAACGATATTTTAAAATGATCATAATTATAAATTATACACAAACACACTCAAACACAATACCTTACAAGCCGTGAATGGTGAAACAGGCCTGCAGATGGATTGCAAAATTATTTTATATATATATATATAAAATAAAAAATGAAAAATAATTCTGACAGGGTGTAACAAAAATAGATATATGAAAAACTAGCATAATACGGATACTTTTATTTAAATAAATTGGCTTTATAAGTTTTTGATTTATTTAAACCATCATTAGGGAATATAGATGTAAATGCACGTTTAAAATCTTCCAGTAGAGACAATAAGTTGACAATTTTATCAAACCTTTTAATAACTTGGAATGTTGCCCTGATGATGGTTTAAATAAACCAAAATGTTATATAGTCAATCTAATTTGATATCTGTTAATTGTTTTTTCATATTTTATTACACACATCCAAACATATGCATATATATATATGTGTGTGTATGTAATGTTCTATTGCCATTATTTCAAATCTTACTTAAAACTAACAAAGTTGGGATAAAAAAATGCTCATGTTTTCAAAATTCTGTATAAAACTGACATTTTAATATATTATTTTCTGCTCTATTAGAAAGAAATTATATATTATAATCTATTATTTTCTTTCTTGCCATCTCTCTAAATTATCATGTGTCTAAACATTAAATAAATTAATTTTTGATTATTAGGCTCTAAAACACCTGAAAACCTTCGCCAAACTTTGAAGATGGCCATTAATGAAAATAATCCAAGAGTTTTGGATACAGCCATTAAAGAAAGCTTATCTCTTGGTCTTCCTGGTTTGGAGGTTGACATTCAACAAGCTAGACAACTATTGCATTTAATTCAAGGTAGAAAAACAGGTCAGAATCTGAATTAGCATTCATTTCATTTGCAAATCTTTTATAAATAATTACAACAAAAGTAAATTAATCATAAAGAACTTTAATAGAATTGAATATCAAAAAAGAACAGAAATCATTACATTTTGTTCTTAAGCACTATTATCTTTTTTCTTGATTTAGACCATTCTAAATATTGTGCATATTTGTTCTTCTATATAACATTAGGGACATACACATAATTTTGTGTGTAATTTCAAACTATATATAGATTTCTCAATGGAAAAAAAAATAATTAAAATGTTAGTTAAATATTTATGGAAGATTATTATAAATTTCAAAATTGAAAAAATCAGATAAAATCCATATAAAAAATGTGCATAAATTTAATGATAACCAATATCGTATAGAAAGATTCTTAATCAAAATTATTTCCATTAATAACTAAAATATTTTGTCTTAATTTTCATAGTAAATCAAAACAACAAAACTTTCCTCTTGTTTTCTTTTTGTATTTGAAAATATAAAAAGAGGACTTAATTAAAATTCTAATTTTTTTTTTCTACTATTTAAAATCATTATTCATATTTACACTTAATCAGATTTGAAAACATCGGAAGCTCTCCGAGCTGAACTGGAAACAGCAATAAAAAATAAAAGCAAACCAGAATTGGAGAAAGTCATTACCGATTGTGAGGAAGCTGGTTATCCGGAACTTTCTCTCGATCTGTGTCAGGCCAGAAATACTCTGGACGGCATGGGATTTGGACGTGGAGGTTAGTTTTTGAGGGGATGCTATATTATTCTTCTCATTCTATTCAGCTGCATTTCTTTTCTTGTGCCTCAACCCGAAATACTATACGTCTTGTGTCTGCATGAAATAAATACAAAAGTATTAAATGCAGATTATCAATGTCTAAGAATGATCTCTTCAAAATCAAAACTGATTTGAAGTTCTTGCTTCAAGACAAATGCTTTAAAATGCCTTCGATTTAGCTGAGTTTTTTTCATTGATCAAACATTGCATCATTTATTAAGATATATTAATACATGTATGTGTATTTAAGGATGAACTGAATGTTTCTTTCGGAATATGCATAGAAATATAAAAGGAGTACAGAATAGATGTAAAAAAAATTATCAGGGTGGAGATTTATTCTGAATGTTTTTTGAAGATTCAGAGCAACAGTAATAATTTGACCAGATTTAAAAATGATTAACTTTCACTGTTATGATTCAATAGAATTTTGATTTTATTGAAGACATATGAAAGTTTGTATGCAGAAACATATTTGCGATTTTGGTATAAATCTCTATCCAAATATTTTTACATATGTTCTTTGCTCTGTTTTGCTATTTCTACGTACACATTTGTAGATGTGAAATTTTTATTGCACGTTGGTTTTTATATGTTTTTTTTTTTTTTATCTCAGCAATGACTATTTTCCTTTTCTTGACTTCTTTGCTGCAAATCCAATATCTTTAGCACGTTTTCTCATGACTTGATAGCGTAATTACTGATCAGCCTAAAGTTTATTTCTTCAACAAATATCTTCAATTATGTTTAAAATAGAATTAAAAAAACAAACTATTTGACATTGTCATTATTCATTCAGATATTTGGTATTTGCGTCTTTTTTTTTTTCTGCAACAAAACTTATAGAGTTTGGCTTATCTGTAAAGCAAATATTTCCTGTTGTTTTTCTTTTTTTTCTTATTACCAGTTCTTTTACCATTACTTGTTCTGGAGATTATTTTCATTCTATCTTCCTAATGCGCGCTTTTGTACTTATTTTATTTTTGTTCAACTTTGCTGAGCTTTTAATATAATGGCTTTAATCTTAAAAACTAAAATCCAATTTTCAGAACTCATCTTACAAGCTATTTAACAATTGATTTTCTGAGAACCTCTTAAACATTATGTATTTTTTAACATATTACAGATTTTTAATTGTTTTGGATTCACCTATTTATAGCTTTAAGATTGTCTCTTTCGTTGATTGACAGGCAGCAAATTGGTTTCGTTTCCATCAGTTTTTGTACTTTGGTCGAAAAATTCATTTAATACAACAATCTATTATTTACAGCATGAAGCGATGATGAAGAAATTTAAACCAAGAATTGGGGAAAATGGTTTCGCGATTAATATTATCTTCTGTATTTTTTTTTTGCTGTTTTCCATCTTTTCATTCTCTGTTTCAATCTTTCTTCCTTTGTTTTCTTCACTCTATTTCCTTCACTCTTTCTTTCTTTCTTTCTTTCTACTCTATCTTTTATTTCTTTTATTTGCTCTACTGATTTTTATTCTTAAGATCCATTTATTTTTCTTTTCTTTTTATTTATTCTTACTGTTTCACTTCCTTCCTTCTTTCTCTATTTTTTCCTTTCTTTCATTCGTCTTTCTGTTTCCCTTTTTTCTTTTCATCATTCTTTCTCTCTCCTTTTATTTTTCTTTCTTCATTTTTTCTATGCTTTTATTTTTTTCATTGCTTCTCTACTTCACTTTTTCATGATTTCCTTCTTTCCATAACTTTTATGATAATCCTAACTATATTATTTACAGCATGAAGCAAGAATTATGAAACCTTCGCCTATTGAGAGGCAATTCTGAATTCTTTGTCTTTTCGTTGCATCAATGTCAATCAATATTTCCATTTATCCGATCTATTTTTTTATTTTGCATTTTGTTTGCATCTTGTATTTTGAAGTCAAAGCTAGACATTCTTCCTCCTGGAATTGTTGCCATTTATTTGGTTGACAATATTTTATTATCTCTATTTTAATCATCTTTTACCTTATGAGACTAGATAATACATTCTTGTCATTGGCACATTTTAATCACCAGGAAAACTGACCCCGGACACCCTACGCCAGAAATTGGACACAGCCAAAAAACAAAATGATCCAGAAGTTCTGGAGAAAGTGATTTCCGAATGTGTCAGTTCTGGACATCCAGAACTTCGCAGTGATATCCAAGAAGCTAGGTTATCTATGCAGCCTACAAAAGAAAGTGGCAAAGGTTTGTCCCATTCTCTTACGAGGAATTTAAATTCCAATCCTTTTTATGCATTAGCTAAGCACTGATCGGCTTTTTGTCTTTAGAATTAATTTTAACACACAGTTCTGCTTTGGATTCCTATATTTGTAAACACCTTTTTGAGTTTCATTTAATTATTTTGGGTGTGGACCTTTCTAATTAGAAAAAAAAGAAGTCTTTTAAATTTACCCACGGAAAGTGTGGTGTGAATTTAATTTTTTTTTGTGTTCTGATATTTATTGTTTTAAATACTTAACCGTGTGTTACTCATAAAAAGAATAAAAGAAATATCACAATAAATTTGTTTTTTTTTGCATGTGATAATTCTTTTATTCATCTTGAGTCTTATTTAAAATCATCTTTAATTCTTATTAGACAAAGATGTTGTTAATTGACATTTATCGATTATTTAGCATTATTGCAGAATAAAACATTTATTTCGAAAGGTAATCTTTTCATAATTAATGATTGAACTTTGTTTGCGATTATTGGAATTGTTTGCAAAAGATTTTAAAAAGAGTTGGAGATAAAAATTGATTTTATATCTCATTCTAACAAAAAATTTGTGTAAGACTAATGTTGATGGTGAGTGGGTCCTTCAGTATTAACAAGATTTGAATTAACAGCTTCTCATTAACACATAAGATTAAACCAATTGGTCAATATATGGATTGTTTCTGAGTCCAATTCATGAAAAACCCCTTTGACAATTTCAGTGTTGAAATTTGCTTGCATAAAACTTTTCTTACAAAGTTGCATAGCTATCAACAAGAACTGTTTGCTGGGTTTTTTTCTCTGAATAAAATATATTTCTAATCTTAACAAATCAAATAGAAATCCTGTGACTGACTGTCCCTGATAGTAATGTTCATTGTGCATTAAAATGATCTTTGGTTTAGTCGGAAAAATCCTTCAAACTAAAAGAAAATCAAACTTCTTGCTTTAAGAAAATTCAGTTTTAGTTAATCGTCAAACAACATATATTTTTTATTACTCGAACAGGAATAATCAATAAATATTATCAATCAATCTTTTTTATTGACAAACAGTCAATTTTATGAGAATTCCAATCAAATTTCATTAATTTCGGTTATCAGGATTTAAACCCTATTCTGGAATTCCCATGAAAGCCCCAAGCATGCGTGTTTTCCCCAAAGGAAAAATTCCACAAGGTTTGCTTCTTTTTTTTATATTCCTCTGTTATACTTAATTATTAACCCAAAACAAACACTAATGAACTTATCAAAATAATCACAGTAACAAATTTGATCTGATTTCATTGATAATCTCTAAATTCTTAAATAATAATACATTCTCAACAGAATTGTTCTTACTAATTAATTTAATTTCTTTCTGTTTGTTATTACTAAGAATCCTCCAATTACCTTTAATTTACTTTTTACACCTGTCATCTTTTTGATAATTTATTCATATCATATCACATAACAGAGGAAAGAATATAAGTAATAAAAAACAATTCCAGGGTGGAGATTTATTAACAAAATGTTGATGAAATACATGCTGGCGTTTTGGGAACAAATTTCTACCCAGGAATTTTTTTCTTTTTTACTTTTATTCTTTACTTTGTTTGATAAAAATTCCATCTACACTATGAGGTGTCATAATTTCTTGATGGGTCGTACTCTATAAGAATAATAATCAATCCCCCAAATATTAAGTATTATTAAGACGAAAACATTCAAGTTACATTGTTATATGTCTACTCAAACACAACTTGGTTGAAATGTAGCCATGATCACAATAAATAGCTTTTAACAGCTTATTCATAGATAATAGTTATAAATAGATTACATCGGATATTTTTCATATCCCAAAATAATTAAAATTCCCTTTTATACAAAAATATGATTAACAAAAGATTTAAGTCGTAATATAAGCAATCAAATAAGAGCTTCCCAGTAAATTTCAAGGAAGTGAATGAAATTAGAAATACCAACCTGTTCTTTTAAAAGTTGAAAATAAAAATTGTTTTTCTTGGCTAAATAAATCTATTATTTTATATAGACGTCATAATGCAAAAAATATCACCAGATGCATTGAGTGAACAACTGAGGCTAGCAGTGAAGAACAAAGATCGACCAACACTCGAACGACTTATCCTGATGGCTGAGGGAGCTCAATATCCGGAATTGAGTTTTGATCTACGTGAAGCTCGTGAAGCACTGAACAAATTGGGTGGAGGATATGGAGGTTAGACTATAAGTCGTTATTATTTAGAATAAAGACATGAGAAACACATAATTATAAATTCATACACTTGCTGAATCATTTACATAACATGGAAATCTATGGAACAATGCGAAATTTAGGTTACAAATCTTGTTATGCCTGTAACTGTCATGATTATTAACAGATGTTCAAATATGTAAATTCATTTTCTTTAAATTAAGTAAGTCCAAATCGCTAAAAAAAATAGTTTTAAGATCTTGGATGATGCATCTCCAGCAAAATATGCATAGAAAAAAAAGATTGTTTTTATTTGGAAAAAAAAAATTCAAATCAAAAAAATAAATAATCGATAGAAGTTCTGATCTTAAAGTGAGGTCTAACTTAGTTAATATAGATAAGCTAACATCTAAAATAGGAAATAACATTAAAATCTCTTTTTATGAATTAGGCTGCGTCAATCCAGAAAATGTCCAGCCCCAATTGAAAGTGGCAATTAAATCAAGAGACAAAAGGGCTCTTGATACCATGATCAAACAAAGTATTTCACTTGGACTTCCTGGCATGGAATCTGATATACAACAAGCAAGGGAAATACTACATCAATTGAAAGGTGAAAGACAAGGTATTCAAATTCATATATGACTCAAACTATTTTATTATAATATTTAGAAAATTTATCATTGAAATGGAAATAGACGGGCACAAGTCTATGTGCAAGTTTGTGAAGAAGATTAAGTGAATGTATATATGTATTTGCAAAGTATGTATTTGCAAAGTATGTATATATATATATATATATATATATGTTTAATAAAAACCTGATGACGGTTTTCATGGACCGAGATGCTATGTATGGTGTCAGCTTAATCTTACTATATCTGTGTCCTGTTGTTTTTTTCCTTTACTTAAACAAAAACACACACACACATATATATATATATATATATATATATATATACGTGTGTGGTTATCATAGAAGCAGACTCAACAGCCTATGTTGACTGTCAGTTCATCACCTGTGAAATAATCAGATCAACAGGTTGCTGCATAGGTTACTTTTGATTGTATACATGCTCTATGATAGAAAATCAATGACTTACCTATAAATATATCATACAATTCTAATATACAAATATATAGCTGTGTATGCTAATAAAACAATGGTACACAATCTTATCATAAAACACAATTTGGATACTCATGCACAACACATAAAAACACATAGAGATGCACATGTGTGTGTATGTTAACTAAATTGTATATTTATTTATAAAATTAATTTATATCATGAATAGAAAAACCAATAAACATACTTTCACAAATATCTACAATGGCACTAATTAAATTATAATAATTAACATTAATCAGATTTGAAAACACCTGAAGCTCTCCGTGCTCAACTGAAGGCAGCCATTAAAAATAAAAGCAAACCAGAATTAGAAAAAGCCATTATTGAGTGTGAGCAAGCCGGTTATCCGGAACTTTCTCTCGATCTGCGTCGAGCCAGGGAGACTTTGGAAGGCATGGGATTTGGACGTGGAGGTTAGTTTAACAAATTATCATTTACTCATTTGATAAGAAACTGTCAATTTCAAAATCATTCATATTTTCATTCATTCATTGGTAATCACTTAATACGTTTTTTTAATAACAAGTCATTTGTTTCTTTTCAAAATTCACAAAAAATTCGAATCTTTAAATTCTTAAAATGTCTCTACGATTAAAATATCAATCGTTGAATTATTTTTAAAGATATATTAGTAAACAATAATTTCTTTTTTAAACTTCGGTAAGTTTTCATTTTATTGATATGTGTCATTGTGGTTGTGTGTGTTTAGTGTGTGTTTGGAAATGTTGTCACTAGAGTTAATTGGTTGGTTTTGCTTGTCAGGAAAACTGAGCGTGGATGATCTTCGCTTGAAACTTGCTGCTGCCATGGAGAAAAAAGATCCAGATCTTCTGGAGTCTGTGATTGGCCAATGTGTCAGTTCCGGATACCCAGAACTTGTACCCGACATCGAAAAGGCTAGAGTGTATCTAGGTTCCCTTGAACCTAGCTCTAAAGCTTCGTTCTCACTTCCAAGCTTCCATCTAAAAATGCCAAAATTTAATTTGTTTGGCAAGAAGAGTACAGATGCAGGTTTGAAAACTTTAAATACATTTACCAAATTTTTAAAACGTTTTTATATTTTTAATAAACGTAAATCAATTAATGGTTTCATGATATATATATATATATATTTTTTATCAGTATTGACTTATATTGATTTAAAAAAAAATAACTTTGCAAATCGAATCTGTAATTTAACGAAAAAGGCATTTTGGAAATGCAGGTTCGAAACTTTATTTCAATGTTAAATTAATTTACTAAAGTTTAAAGATAATTTTTATAAACATAAAATATTTCATGTTTATGCTTAATGTTCTCGATTTACAAATAATATTTTTTGTTTATTTCGCATTTTATGCTTCGATTTAAAAAAATAATTTTAAGTTAAAAATTTGTATTCATTCTTTTACTAGGGAAAACAATTTTCTTATATACAATTTTTTTTCACAGTTAATTTTTAAGCCAATTACTCCAAAAAATGAATTTTATGCAATTAAATTTTATCAAATCATCAAAGTTAAAAATGTTAGAATAATAAAATGTTTAAAAGTAAATATACTAAAATATAAAATGACGGTTTCTACATTATGGTCAATTGTTTAAACTTTCTATGTTAAAATATTCTTTAGAAATTCGACTTATAGATTAGACTATGCGTTAATATTTCAAATTGAATTTTAACTTCGTCAAAAATAATTTAAAGTTGAAAATATGATAATTTTTCTTAGATCTTTCACTGGGTGATATGACACCAGACACACTACGTGAACAACTGAGATTAGCCGTGAAGAACAATGACCGTGATAAATTAGAAAAACTTATCGAGATTGCAGAAGAAGCTAAATATCCGGAATTGGCCTTTGACCTCAGGGATGCCCGTCTTGCTCTTCAAAAAATGGGAGGAGGACTTGGAGGTTTGATTTACAATGGCATATCATTAATTCAGTTTAATGCGTTTTTTTTCGTTCTCAATTCCTTAAATAATATAATTAGATATTAACATTTTATTTATATAATAATTAAGTCAAATGATTTTTTAAAAGATTTACATCTAGAATAAATTTATATCTTTTTATAAAACTGTTTGAATGCTATATTTACTAAACATTAAATGGTTTATTTTTCAATTTTAGTCTTTAAATGGTTCATTCGTATAGCTTCTTTTTCTAAATATTCTCGTTTACGAATAAAAAAAAAACTATCTAAATTGAGAACTAATCTAAAATTCTGACTATTTTTGACGACTTAAACCGAATAATTATTTGTTCACTTGTCAGGGAATTTCTCTATAAATGGAATGCGGGATCGATTGAAAGCAGCAATCAAGTCAAAAGACAAGAAAGTTCTAGCTGCTAGCATAAAAGACAGCCTTTCTGCTGGTCTTCCAGACCTTGATGCAGAAATACAAGAAGCCAGGATGACCTTGTTTAAATTGGAAGGAAAATCAGGAGGTTAGATACAAACATTTGTCAATCACATTAAATCGCCTATTTTCGTATAATTGGTTTTCATAAAAAATTATTTATTGATATATACACACACACACACACACACACACACACACACACATATATATATATATATATATATATATATATATAT
>JAUZSX010340551.1:0-10580 GCA_034780655.1 Idiosepius hallami
ATTTGTTTTTTGTTTAGAGTTTTTTTTTTGTTTTTTTTTTTTTTAGATTATTTTCGCGCTTTTTAAAATCATTTTCGTGCCCTATTTTGTTTTATGTATCATTGTGTGTTTTTTCTATGATTTTTATAAAATATCAAGTTTTTGTCAGTTTGTTTTGGGTTTTTTTTTTTTTATATTTTTTTTTATTTTTATTTATTTTGTTTTTTTTTCCGGATTATTTTTTTTTCGTTTTTTTTTTTTTCATTTTTTCCTTAAGTTTTTTTTTTTATATATTGTTTTAA
Organism: Idiosepius hallami; assembly: GCA_034780655.1. NCBI lineage: Eukaryota > Metazoa > Mollusca > Cephalopoda > Idiosepiidae > Idiosepius > Idiosepius hallami. The sequence goes on from JAUZSX010340551.1 coordinate 282, forward strand.
TTTTCACTATTTTTTTTTTCATGCTTATCTTTTTTTTTCTGTGTAATTTTTCCGTTTTTCTTTTTCTGTATTTTTTCCCGCGTTTTTTTTTCCTGCTTCTTTTGTTTTTCCCGCCTTTTATCACCGTTATTCATTTTTCCTCGTTTTTTTTTTTTCATTTTATTTCGGTTTGCTTTTTCTTTATTCTCGTAAATTTTAATCAACTTATCTTTTCCTAACATTCTTGTTACCGCTATCAATTTTTCTTAAGTTCATGACTTGTAAAACCGAGATTTACAAATTAAAATGCATGGGTTCAATCCCTAGCTTATCTTAAATATATAAACTTTTTTTTTTTTTGATATTGAATAAATTTTTTACTTATCTTTCATCTGTTAACATTTAGGTATATTTTTTATATTTTATTTTTTATGTTTTATTTTTTTTATATTTTATTTTTTTCATATATTTTTTTTATATTTTATTTTTTTATATATATTTTTTTTTATTTTTTTATATCTATTTTTTTATATTTTATTTTTTTTATATTTTATTTTTTTATATATTTTAGTTTTTTTATATTTTATTTTTTTATCTCTTGTTTATTTATTTATTTATTTTTTTAGCTGTTTTAAAATTTTACTTTTAATTAAGAATGGATATTTCATTATCTTATTCTATTTTTATAGAATATTGAAAAAAACTTATCTATGTGTTAACAAAGTGTGGGAATTCTCATTCAGGGCACGTTTATTGTTATTTATTAGTCTTGTCTTGTTTTCTTTTAAGTCCTAACTGATCGATATTCTAATTTTATCATTCTATTCACTTCTTCATGAAAAGGAAGGTATATGGTTAGGTTTATTTATATTTTATTAAGCAGATAATAACAAATCCTTATCCCTTTTAGATTTCAAACTTAAAATAGATAATAAACAAATATACACTAGATTTTATAAAAAAAACAGCCAACAATAATATATTTATACATTTTAGATCAGCAATCCCGTATAAATATAAAATAGGTTATATAGAAAATGAAATTGATAGAATAAAAAATAGATGTAGTTATAAGAAAGATAAAATAATAGATTCAAATAATTTTATAGAAAACATAAAATACAATGGATACATAGCTTCAAACATACACAAACACATAGAGAATAAAAATAAAAATAGAAATAAAATTAGAAATACCAATATTACTCAAAATTACAACAATACATGTTTCCTCAAAATCCCACACCTCAACAACAAAATAACAAACCAAATACATAGAGCAATCCATAAAGAAAAATTAAACATACAATTGGCACATACCGGACCATCATTAAGACAACAACTAAACAGAAAAAAACAGAAACAATCATCTGCACATTACCAAGTTGTCCGTTAAAAGAAAACAATATCTGCACTAAAACCTACGTAATCTATAAATTAACATGCTCCAAATGCAAACAATTCTATATAGGCAGCATTATTAGACAATTACATTATAGCATAAAAGCACACATTACAACAAAAGCTTCTTCCTTTTGCAAACATTTAATCAAATGTAATAACCATGACCACAAATTCCATACCGAAATTATCAACCATTGTAGAAATATAGGGAATTTAAGGATATTAGAATCGATCTCCATTATAAGGCTCAACCAACACTTAATAATAGATTAGAAATAGGAACAGAATTTATCATCACATAATATTATATTTAATTGAATTAGATAATAATAATTATAATAACATTAATAATATAACATATGTACATTAAAATACACCAATACAAATGACGAGAAAAAAATCCCGTGAGAACCAGGAAATAAACAAAATAATATAACGGATTTTTACAACAAAAAAAAAACAACAATTGTCATGACTACAAAACATAAACAAACAGAAGAAAAAAAAAACCCAGCGAAGTTGAAAAAAAAGAGACATTAAGAAATCTGCAGGGTAAATGTTTGAAAATGAGGTGATATCCTCCAAATATTACATATTAAAATATAATATTTATGCATCATTTATGCCTTTTAAAAATTTTTATTTATTATATATTATTCTATTTTAGATTAAACATTCACTTATTTGATAGCTTGATAGTGTTGAGTTATCAATGTCAACTCATATCCTTGTATTGGGTTATTCCTCAAAACAAGATTTATTTGGTTTTACAATGATCCTTTTATATCTTATGCATGGTAGCAAAGGTGGGGCATTGGTAAAAGCTTGGGCTCTGGAATCTTATTAAACAAGTTCAAATCAAAATAAAAACCATTGCCTTTACCTTAAGTTGCCTCAGGCAGATGAGGCTCATTAACTTGGGAGAGTAATTCATCTAGGTGAAGGGCAACACTGATTACATTACAAAAGCCAAGGGGTATAATGGGCACGTTAAAATTGCCTTGTGCCCAACTTGTGTTTGTGCTCAACCAAGTAAATAAAATATCTCATGCAACCTAAAGCATTGAGTATTGTTAAAAACTTATTTTAGATAATTCTTTATATATATATATATATATATATATATATATATGTATGTATGTTTTTCTGTGCCATTGTAAGATATTACAATTTAAGTACATAATGGTTTGTATTTTATTTAAACAATTTGATACATCTTTTTTAACAATTGTAAAGGATAGAATTTTCAAATGCAATTTTCTTTCTATTTCATACTCCAACAAATGTTTTTGCAATTGTCCTATTACTTTAGAATAATGACAATGATATAGAGTAATCAACATTAATTACCATTTGATTCCAATTTGCCACTGATATTAAATGAAAAACCATTCTATTTTCATGATTGATAAATATATTAAGTATCAGAAAAATAACTGTAGACAAATATGAAGTCAAAGTGTTTTTTCAAAACTTTATTGGTTTTTCTCCACCAATAGCAATTATTTGATCATCACTTTTGTGTTTTCTAAGTAGATAAAGAAGAAAAAAAAGCTCTTTTTTTGTGTGTCCATTGGCACCTCAATCTCATTTCTAGAATTGTTTAGTTGATCAGTTCTTTTGGTCATTTTTATCTTTGATTCAATTTCTTCTCATAAGATTAAGAATGATGTCTTCTTATTTCATTCTTAGATTGACTGCTATTTCATTTGTAAAGCATCATTAGAATTCTGTGTTTTTTTTTTTTCTGTTGCCAAATTAAAAATAAACCCCAAAAAACAAAGCATTAACATTCTGTTTTTTCCCTATTCCTGAATTAAAAAACAAAAACAAAAAAAGTTAAGTGTTTCCAATATTAGCAATTAGGTCAGATTCATTAAAATGTTGTTAGTGAAGCCAGTAAATGTTGGAAAAACTATTTTTTAAAAGCACATTTCTTTTATTCTTCAATGAGGATGTTAGATTAAATCTTTTTTAGATTTTTTATTTTTATTTTGGGTGGGGGTTTGTGTGACATGTCTCTTGTATTTTTATCATATTTTGTACTCTTTGCTACAAATAATGCTTTCATTAATCAAAGACCAAAATGTTGCCACTTATTTCATCTTGGTTCTTATTTCTTTTATTTTATTACATATCAAGTAAAATCTTAAATCCAAACAGAACAAATGCTAGTAGAAAATTCCCAAATCAACTGCTTTTATCTCTCGGATGTCATCTTTTTTTTTATTATTAAGCTTGTTTTTGTCAATTTATTTAAATGTCTCGATTTATGTTGCTATTTTTTGACATTCATATTATTTATTTTGACTAGCATTTTGGGCTGAGCACTACTCAAATGTCAAATATGTTAAACAAAATACATCATAGCCTCTTGCGTCTAATGTTCTCTAAAGTAAATCTAGATCTTTAATTTTTGATAAAGTGCATTGAATACAACAAATAAATGGTTGTTTTAAATTGCTTAAAATAGAAGCTCTGGACTAACTTTTCAAAAAAAAAAAAAGTACTATTAACTCTTTTGTTGTATGATGTATACTTAGAGCAACAAACCTAGTCAGCCACAAGGCCAAAAAAACTTCCAAAACTTTTCATAATCAGTGATGTCCTTAACCTAAATGAGTTACTTTCTTCTGGTTGGGGGGGGGAGTCTCATTTACCTGGGTTTTCAAAATCCATGTTATTCTTAATCCTAGAGTTATTCTTTCAAGTTATCAAACCTCATTAACCCAAGGAAGCTGAAAATGAATAGAACTGTTTTGACTGGGATTTAAACTCAAATAATTTAATTCCAGAGTCCAAACTTTTACTACTTTTTCATCTTTGGTCTTTTGTAGTGGGACTTATGAAAAATAGTGTGATTTTAGTAAATGAAATTGTCTTTATTTTTGTAAGTTAATACACAAAACATTTTGAATTTGCGGTTACTTCCATTAAGGGATTGTCACATATGGATGTCACCTAAGTTTTTTTACTAAATTTGTAATATTTATTGTTCTATTATTCATTGATAAGCACTTTTATTTTTCTTTGATCTTTTAGAGAATTATAGATTAAACCTGTGCACATCTTCTTTATTAATAATTCATTTAAAACAAAATCTGTTGTTTAAAAACTTTTTCATTTATGCCTTCATACAAAATATGAAAATTCTTTCACTGTCCAATAAACTGCAAAAATGTTAATATTATATTAGTTAAACTAAACCAAAGCAAATAAGAATAATCATAGCATTTTATGTATTGTTATAGTTTTTTGTTAACATTATGCATGAATGATGTGTTAAATGCTATTATACTAAACATACTCATCAGGTTTTCTAATATTACTAAATATCTGTAATACCAAAACACTGAAATGTGGAGTAAAATCCAGCAAGCAAGAAGAAATTGTTATATTAAAATATTAGATACAATTTTTTTTGTAAGGAAAAGGCAGCAAAGTTGCTAAAAACTTGGACTCTGGAATCATATTACATGAGTTCAAATCCCAGTCAAAACCATTACATTTACTTTCAGCTGTCTCGGGCATATAAGGCTCGTTAACTTGGGAGAGCAACTCATCTAGGTGTAAGGATAAAACTGATTCCAAAATCGCAGGTGGATGAGACCCAACTCAATGTGATTAACTTGTCTAGGTGAAGGGCAACACTGATTACAAAAGCTCTGGTATATAATGAGCATGTTAAAATGCCCTTGTGCCTAACTTGGGTTGGTGCTTGACCAAGTAGACATATTCTTTTTATAAGTTATATGTAAATATCAAATAAATGACATCTACTTTAATAAAATGCTGTTTGTTGTTTTCTCTTTTTAAATTTCTATTTTATGCATAAAATAATGCTAAATTCTATTCAGAAAATTCTTTTTATTTTCTCTGTTGTTGACTTCTTTTCTGCTGGCTATCAGTACAATCATGTTATCAAATTTCCTCTTCTATCCCCATTTCTTAGAATTTGTTTTACATTCAGGAATACATAAACTCATACACATTCATTCATTTACATTTCACCCACACATACACATGTCTTTCAACATTTAATTCACACACACACACCTCTTAATGCCACACTTGTACATATTACTATGCGCCTCATCGCACACTTTTACCCTGATTCATATCAACATGCATGCCCTCTCAAGAATCTTTGAGAGAGAAGGGAAATAAAAGATGAGCTTTAGTTTGAAATTCAGCCTTCTTTGTAAACATTGTGTGGTGGAGGATTTAATTTGAAAAAAAAAAATCCCTCATTGTCTTGTAAATTGTAAATAGCCTTGTGCAAAAATATAATTAGATTACCAAGTATTGGGACACTTTTTAAAAATTTTAATTAAAATGCTTTCACAAAGACAAAGAATTTTTTTTTTTTTTTTAGTTTTGCCACACTTTTTTAAAATTTCCAGATGCACGTTAAAATTTTGGCACATCCTAGGTTTTTCAGGTATCAGCTGCTACAACGCAAATAGCAAGAAAAGAGCGAAAAAAATATGTCTTGATTATTTTATATTATTTTATAAACTAAAAATAAATTCCCATCTAAAAACAAAATGAGAATGTTGTTTTGAAAAATGTTTATTTCACTCTATCAGACTGCTTCTCTCTCTCTCTCTCTCTCTCTCTCTCTCTCTCTCTCTCTCTCTCTCTCTCTCTCTCTCTCATACTAAGGAGTCAACAACCTTTGGTAACTATCAGTTTCTCCACAATGTGGGCATCAGATCATGTTCACAGCAATCTTTTGGTTGGTCTGATGGCCGCGAAGGCAAGAAACTGACAATCACCAAAGGCTGTTGACTGTGTTTACGCTTATTTATATCCACACGCTATCACTGATATTGACCACTTCTACTATAAATTTAGCTAATCTTACTTAATACATGTATAGAGATTAATAATAATGTTAGCTTTGAAAATAACATGTGCAATAGATAAAAGTTTTTGAGAATAAGTTAACAAAAAGAAAATATTCTTGAGAAAAGCTTGCAATGATAATAAAAAGATTCTCCCTCAAAAACTTTTATTTCATTTCATTTATTCATGTGAAAAATACTGCCTGAATTTACTTTTTATACTATTTACATATATTTTTTAAATATTTTATTTATTTTTATTTTTCAGATCTATTTTGCTACTGAGAGAAAGAAAACTAAAGAACAGTTTAGTTTACTACCAATTGGTCTTTGAAAATTGGCTTTTACCAGACTTGAATTTAATTTAGCAGCAAAATCATCTTTCTTTATATTTTTATTCAAATATAATTGATTTGATAGCAGATCAAAAAACAAGTTTGTAATTGTTGGCCCCAAGAATGGATCCCCTGTTCAAAAGCTGTTTGATAACTTATGCTAATCTGAAGCCAACCAACACCGGTCGACACTAACAAGATGTAGTTTCAGCAAGGACTGAGTGAGGCGGCCTGATTTCCTACTATGGCCAAAAGGACAGAGTCACGGACCTTTAACATTAGTGTTATAGGTCTGTCTGGAACAGAAAAGGAGAAGGGCCTCACTGGTGTTGGAAAGTCCTGTCTATGCAACCGTTTTATGCGACCCCTAGCCAATGACTACCATGGAGAGCACATCTCTGTGTTAAGCCAGAGTGATTTCGGGGGTCGGGTGATCAACAATGACCACTTCCTTTACTGGGGAGATATTTGCAAAACCGACGAGGGGGTGGATCACACATTCCACGTGATAGAACAGACAGAGTTCACAGATGATGTTTCTTTCCAGCCATTTAAGACAGGCAAATATGAGCCGTATAGCAAAAGATGCATTAGCACCAAAGTACAGTCAGCAGAGAAGCTTATGTACATCTGTAAGGAGCAATTGGGTATGTCTTTTTTTTTCTTCTTTTTTTTTTATTATTACTTGATTAACATTAGGTTTTATCTGTTGTTGTTGTTAAGCAGGAAGACTTCTCCTCACCTGTTCGGGCTTGGATAAGTCTTCCCATTGTTATTGAGTTTTTGCTGTCTCAGACTAAACTGATACTCCCAGTCCTCACCCCGTGGGGGTAATTCTATCCAAAGACGTTCTATGGCATGGTTGGTCGGTGGGAGAAAAAAGGTTGGAAAGGTGAAAGGCCTTTCAGTATGGAATGATCATACCACAAACTGCCGACCAGCCTCGTACCTGATATTCCTAATTGGTCACCCATGTTAGTACTGAACAGACTTTACATTGCTTAACTTAAGATCATACTACAAACTGCCGACCATCCCAGTACAGTACCTGATATTCATAAGTGGTCACCCATCTTAGTACTGAACAGGCTCTACATTACTTAACTTTGGTGATCTGGGGTTAAATTGTTTCTCCAATGTGATTTGACTGTATTTTGTATCCGTTGTTCAAAATATGAGGTGTGCTGCATCAAATGATAATTTTCGTAAATTTTATTTACATAAAAATCAAATTGAAATAGGAATAATCAACAAAACAAATTTATTAATCTCTTTATTAAAATCTTTATTTAGATAGTTCTTTTGCTCTTGGACTTGATATAATCTTTGACCTCATATAAATTTCAAACCCTTTAAAAATTGTCTTTGTATATTAATAAAAAAAAAGAATGAAGCACAATAACTCTAAATTATGCAAAATTTATATTCTTTATTTAAAATTATCCTTTGGGAAATGATGTTTGTGATGATTGTATTGATGATGATGATGCATTTCACATAACACTTAAAAAATTGAAGCAAAATAGAACAGAAAATGCTGGTCTCATCATCATTCTTTCTGTGTCAATTTCTAGTGTTTTTGCATAAAGTTTTTCCTTTCTTTTTCTATCTCTTCATATTTTTCCATAAAAAAAAAGAATGAAAAAAAAAAGATTATGAAAGATTTCTTTACAGTCTAAGAACTTAAGATGTTTATTTAGCAGCACATTTTTCATTGCTTATGTAGTAGATACAAAAATGTTAAACATTAAGTGTTGGTTATTATTTTCATTTGAAAGGAGGCACATTTAGAGACATCAACAACAACATTATCATCATTATAATCATCATCAGTCAACTGTAGTCACTGTTATGGATTTCATTAGCCCTCACCAAACTTCATAACAGTTTCAAATGGCTAGTAATGACATGGTCACCAATCCTATATCATAATATTTTTATTGTGACACCTTTGCTATGTTTATTGCCAACAAAGGATTAAAGTGACTCCATTCACCCTCATTCAAGAAAGAATATCCCATGCCAAATTCCAACCTGCTATTCTTTAGAAATATTTTGTGGCACTATTTAACCCATAGCTAGAAGGAATGTGGAGATTGATATTTTTCCCAAGGGTATTAGTCCACTTATGAACGCTAATGGAACGGCTAGGATTCGAACACTTGTATTACAATTCAAAGTCCAAGTGCCTAGCCACTAGGCCACTAAGATAGCTGAATTGGTCACAGTAATAACTGAAGATCCTGTTGCTTTAGCAATATTTACCAGAGACTTTTTCACTCATTCTTCCTTCTCTTTAAATAGACTATTTCTTCTCTTCTTGTCTGTACAGTCTGTTTGGTGGGATTTACCAATCAATTTGTATAACCACTTACATTGCTATGGTTGGTTGTCAAAGCTTTTCTACTTGGTGAGATTTAAATGAATAATTTTGAGGACATTTATAAGTAACATAAATATTGCCATGCTAAATAGAGAGTGGTGTTCAACAGCAAATGTAAAGAGAGAGTAAGGTTCACTTACTGGTAGCACATTTAATTCCACTGGTCTTATGGGATAATTTCAATTTAAATGAGATATTTTGCATCAAAATGTTTTTTTTTTTTTCTAAATGTTTCAAAGTTTTTAACATTTTGGCATTTGTAAATATAAAGTGTCATATCTAATATATTTACTAGAAGACCTACATTTGACCTTGTTTTCAAATGAATCATTTCAATATCCAGTACAAATACAGTACAAATAAGTGAAGCCTGCATGGTCCTCTATTTGTGCACAGTGAACGAAGCATTAAAAAAATAATTAAGTCCAGCATTTATCTCCCCCTTCTTATTTTGCCCACAAAATCTTCAGATCCTGGTAAAAAATGAACAAAGAGTGCAGTTTCAGGTCTTAACATATCATTTTTTAATGGGCAGCGACAGTGGAGCATTATTGGTAAAAGCTCGGGCTCTGAGATCGTATTACACGAGTTCAAATCCCAGTCAAAACCATTACTTTCACTTCAGCAGCCTCGGCAACATGGGGCTTGTTAACTCGGGAGAGCATCTCATCTAGGTGAAGGATAACACCGAATCTAAAAAGCCCGGGTAAGTGCACATAAAAATGGCTTTGTGCCAAACTTGGGGGTGCTCAAAAAGTAAATATAATATCAACCTAAACGGAACAACTTGGATTCGAACCCGCGTAGTACGGTTCCGAAGTCCGATTGTCTATACGCTGAGTCACGTCGACCGCCTCAAACACACACTGACAAACGTATCCACCCACTCGAAATGAAAATGTTCACAGTCTATTTGAAGTAGGAACCCCTCTCTTCGATTGTCTATGTGTTAAATACTGAACGGTTGGAGCAAATGTCCGGGTAGTCGATTATACGAGAGAGACCATTGGCAACAATCCTCAGTGATTGACGTTCACGATTGCCCAGACTTTAAAAGGTCAACTATGGGCATGACAAAGAATGTAATTGAAGTGTTAGACGACCTTGTTACGAATCAATATTCTGCATGACGTGACCATTACGAAATCGATCTTGGCCAAGAGGCATTGTACGAATTGAGTCGGTCAATGTAAACTTTAGAGGTCTGTAATAATAAATACGGAAAATGTTTGAAAAAAGGAAAATTTAGGAATTGACTTTATTATTTGGAGTTTTTTCCTATAACAATTTTCCTATTATTTTCATTTTTGAAATAAGGCTTAACCAGACGATAAAATTGATATCATTTAAT
>JAUZSX010340562.1:0-10579 GCA_034780655.1 Idiosepius hallami
GGTGTAATCTAAAAGATTTCCCTTGTAACATTTACGCCATATTGGAATTTAGGGCGGCGCTAATGTAAAAGACTGCCCAATTTTTATCATTAAAAAGGTTTTATTTATTTATAGTATCACAGCTTATCTTAACGGAAATGTCCTCCATTGGTATTGAGACATTATTTTTAAGTTGCGCTGCAAATTTTACGGTCTTTCGTAATCCTTTAGACGTAAAATTATAAGTTCTACGCCTATTTTTCGGAATGTTGTCCTCATCTTTATTATTGTTACCTTCACATTCTTTCAGACGAAGCTTGATAATTTCTACTTATATTTTTTTGACTATTGTCCTCATCTTTATCATCATTACCTTTACAATATTTCGGACGAAACTGGATAATTTCTACTTATATTTTTGGACTATTGTCCTCATCTTTATCATTGTTACCTTCACAATCTTTGAGATAAGGCATGATTATTTCTACACCTATTTTTCGAACTATTGTCCTCATCTTTACCATTGTTACCTTCACAATCTTTCAGACGAAAATTGATAATATCTATTTCGGTTTTTCTAAGAGCTGTCCTCAGTTAAAGTTTTTAAAGACTCACGATAACGATATCAAGATTCAAGAGTTTGATTACCGGAAAAAAGCTGAAGTTTTTAACGACCGAAACGTTGGCAAGATGACAATTATAAAGATAAGGACAACAGAAAAACAAAAAATAGTCATTCAAAAATTTATTTTGTAATATTTTCGCCTAATTTTATTTCCTTTTATTTTTTAATTTTAAACAGGGTTCCCTATTGTACCATCTGTTATTTACACTGTACTCAGGTCCTTAAATGAAGATAACGTAAGGTAAATAAATACCCTTTGCTTCTTTTTCTGTTTATTTTATTGTTTTTCATTTCACAGACTTAAAACCAACAATCAACTAACACCAATTGAACAGCGGAGAGGTCAAAATGGCCCAGTGGCTAGGCAGGCAGGCTTCGAAATCGTATTATGCTGGTTTGAATCCTAGTCGTTCTATTTGCGGTCATAATTAGACTAGTACCCTTGGGAAAGTTATGAATCTTGACATTGAATATTATGCATTGTTTTATTTTTTTTAAAAAACTGTTTAGCAAAATAGAACGTTTATCATAAAAGAACATTTATATAAAAAAAAAGAACATTTATCAAAAAAATTATAGTCTCGGCATTAAATGACTTATAAGGTTGATATGCTATAAAACAAAATCCACGCCAACCAAATTACCAAATGGTAAAAATTAAGGAATTCTTACACCAACAAGAAATTAAATAGACTAAAGGAGAATCACAAAGATGACCAGACATAGAAGAAAAAACAAAAGAAAAAAATTGCTTTCACAGATTATCAAATTGTACATCAACTGAACAAAGAGCAAAAACCAAAGAAAGAATTTTTAAACGAATAAGAAATCACATAAACTAAAAGAGAATATGACAAGACAAAAAAAATAAAAGATAGAACCTAAAAAGACAAAATTGCTTTCACAGATTTAAATACAGACATTAACAAACACCAAATGAACAAATGTGTCATAAATCAAGGAATTCTTCTCACGTCGCAAATAAATTGCATAAAATAAAGGAACAAATTGGACAAATAAATCACATAATTTGGGTTGATTAAAAAAAGGGATAAAGTAATACTATCAAGATACGGTCAAATCACGTTGGAGAAACCAGTTCCCGCTAGATCACCAAAGTTAAGCAACGTAGAGCCTTTTCAGTACTAAGATGAGTGAAGATTTTCAAATATCGATTGTACGGTCAAGTCATCATCATTATTATTATTATTATTTGAATTCTCACCTCTTTTTGGTCTGTGGCTAACCGGTCCAGCAAAGTCTATTATTTAGCATATTTTTCCTTCGTATTGATGATAATCAGATTCGGTCTTCGTGCCTGGATTGGTTTGTCAATCAATTATTATTATCATAATCATCATCATCATTGTTATTATCATCATTATTAGTATCATTATCATAATTATTATTGCTTTTGTTGTTGTTGTTGTTGTAATTATTAATATTATTATTATTATTATTATTATTAATATTATTATTATTATTAATATTATTATTATTATTAATATTATTATTATTATTATTATTATAGATGTTGGACGAGAAATTCTTCTTTACAATGGATTATTCAAGGTCCAATCGTTGCGTCATTGTTGGTAAGTAGGTTTTTCTAAAAGACGTTCAAACGGTCATCATGTCACAAAATAAATTGGGTCCAACAAACACCAACCTCTGACCTTTTCCATAAGGTCACCACCAATATAATGAATAAGAGCCTGAAAACGACAAGAAAAATAGTTTCATCACTGAAAATCATCTCTATTGTATCGTATATGTATTCATTGAGATTAGATGATAAAAATATTAATAGGAAATTTTGATAAATATTCATGAAGACTTATTGAAAGAACTGAATGGAATCCTTACTGTTCCAATTATTGTTTGTTTTATTTTCAAAACTCGGTATGTGCGTGCCTCTATGTGTGTGCATGTGTGTGCGTGCCTCTATGTGTGTGTATATGTGTGCGTGTTTGTTTATGTGTGCATGTTTGCGTGTATGTGTGTGCATGTTTGTGTATGTGTGCGTGTTTGTGTGTGTGTTCGTGTGTGTGTTTGTGTGCGTGTTTGTGTGTGTGTGTGCGTGTTTGTGTGTGTGCGTATTTGTGTGTTTGTGTGTGTGCGTGTGAGTGTTTGTGTGTATCCGTGTTTGAGTGTGTGCATGTTTGTGTGAGTGCATGTGTGCATGTTTGAGTGCGTGTTTGTATGTGTGTGTTTGTTCGTGTGTTTGTGTGTTCGTATGTGTGTGCCCGTGTGCATGTGTGTGTGGTAATGAAGCAATCTAATGTATCTTTATCCGATCAAATAAAACCTTATTTGAAAATTCATGAAATTCTCTTGCAGATGAGTTTATTGCTCGGCGCCAATATTCTGAGAATCATGATGTCCAAGTTACAAAATAAAAGTCATAATCAACAACTCGGGTGAGTTTCAAACAAGGCAAACTTTTTCTATTTATTCTTGTTGTGGTTGCCGAGTGATTAGCAATTAATAACGGAACAAACGATCAGGTCATAGGTAGATAGAGAGTTTATAGCAGAGTAAGTTAGTAATACAGTAGTAGTTAGTGATAGTGTAATCAACCGACATCCGGTTAGCCCGTCGCTGCCTTCTCGTCTAACGGAACATACGATCAGGTGATAGTTAGATAGAGAGTTTATAGATGAGTAAGTTAGTAATACAGAGGTAGTTAGTGATAATCAACCGGCATCCGGTTAGCACGTCGCTGCCTTCTCGTCGTAGCGACTTGGGTGACTGTTTATATGACCATTGGGCGAGTCCTAGGTTCGGTAATCGAAAGAGGAGATATCCCCCACAACAAAAAGGTAAATCTTAAAAACCTCCGTTAGATGATAGTAGTGATGTTATTTTCTATATTACTAAAACTAAATCGAATTTATAAGATTTTGTTTTGAAAATTTTTATTAACTAATAATTAGTTTTAGTTAAAAAAAAAATCGGATAACTCTAACCTACTCTAAAAATAAGAAAAAACTAATTTTTAAAAATTGTAATTTTTTTTTAATCTAGAATATTTTAAAATAAAAATGGTTGCATTTTCTACGTACCGACGAATAATTGATAAGTCTTGTATTTACTTGGTGAGCACTAACCGAAGTTCTGCACAAGGCCATTTTTAGGTGCTAATACCCGGCCTTTTTACATTCGATGTTACCCTTCACCTAGATGAGTTGCTCTCCCAAGTTAACGAGCCCCATCTGTCCGAGGCTGCTTAAGTGAAAGTAATGGTTTTGACTGGGATTTGAACTCGCGTAATACGATTCCAGAGCCCAAGCTTTTACCAATGCTCCACCGTCGCTGTCCAAGTCGGAAATAACTATATGATGCGTTACATTACAAAAAATTATCATAGAATATTCACGTTATTCCCTCAAGTCTTGAAATGAAATTTTTATTTACTTAAATTCTTAAATTAAACTAGTTTCATTTTTTCAACGAAATGTTTCTCAAATGTGGTTACATTTCGTGAGACAAAAATGTAACCAAGTCAAGTTATCTGTACTGACTCATGTCATCATAAGTTGACTTTTCAGTCCAACCCATTTTCCCAAATGCTCGCTTTTAAAGGATTTTTAAAAAGGGTTAGGGTTAGCCCATTTTCATTTGAATGGATTTGTTAACAAACAAAATTACAGATTTAGGGGCTGTGAAAAACTCAAGGTTTAGACTGAACAATTTCAAAAACACCTATTGTTTCTGTCCCACGTAAATTAATTATTTTTGTGACTAATATCAACAGTTGTCGACACAAACCTTTGCATCCGCCATTGTGTAATACTACATCATCGACAGCAATATCGCCCAAGCTACCATGACCTTTAACACCTTCAATCATAACCTAAAAAATAAATAACAATCATCAAAATAAAAAGGGCTCAAATGATTAACACAGTAACCAATCTAATATAAGCTATCAGTTGATATTTAATATTTAAAAAAAAAAGTTCTAGGCACAAACCCTACTGAGTGTAGTAAAATACTGCAATATATTGTGTTGGGGAATAAGTTTGTAACATTTTTATCTCAATGTTTTGGCAAATTCCATTGAATGAAGATGATTTGGAATTGTTTTTGTTGTGGTGCCGAGTGGTAAGCATCAAGAATGGAACAACGACTAGGTGAATAGTTTGATAGAGCATTTATATAAAAGGAAGTTAGTAAGATACAGAAAGAGTTAGTACAGTTTAGACAACAGTGTAAGCATCAAGAATGGAACAACGACCAGGTGAATAGTTTGATAGAGCATTTATACAAAAGGAAGTTAGTAAGATACAGAAAAAGTTAGTACAGTGTAGTTAACAGTGTAAGCATCAAGAATGGAACAAACGACCAGGTGAATAGTCTGATAGAGCATTTATACAAAAGGAAGTTAGTAAGATACAGAAAGAGTTAGTACAGTGTAGTCAACGATGCCGGAGTTAGCCTTTTCCTCGTGGCGACTTCGGACATGGTTAATATGCTCGTCGGGCGAGTCTATGTTTCTGTGATAGTGAGGGGAAATAGCCACCACCATAATAATGATACTTAGTTTAATAATGATAACAAAAGGCTTCTAATTTAGGACCTGCCTGAAATTTTGCTAGGAAAGATACCATCATCATCGGCGGTCACTCGTGGTCGAGTATGACTGTCCTCCGTTTTGGTTCCTATGGACCCTTTCGGGAAGATGCCTGCGCATGATGTCTTTTAACGTGGGGAGACTGATGGGCCTGCAATCACCACACGGCCCCTTGGCAGAGGAGGACCACAATGGCTGGAGGCTATCCTCTGTTGCAGCCTTCGACCGCTTTCAGTGCCGTTGTGTCATTGTAGACATCTTCCACCACATCCGCCGTTGAGGTCTTGCACTATTAAACCCATAGCTGGAGGGAAGATTTGGCTTCATACCTTTTCCAAGGGTATTAGTCAACATGTGGAGGTGGACGGAACAACTTGGATTCGAACCCGCGTAAAAAATGTGGTATAGGGGCCCATTGTAGTTTCTGCTGAGGGTCCATAAAACTCTCAGTCTGCCCCTGCAGAGGAGGTTCATGTTCATAGTCTTTAGAAGATCAGACATCTAAGAATTGGGATCAATGTTAAAAAAAAAGAAAGGTTGAGAACCAATGTTGCACTTTTAGTTTAGTGTAATATTATTTAAGACTGTTTTTCAATAATAAAAAATTTCTTAACGTGACAAAATTCTGGCTCACGTCCCCTGGAGCTTGGGGGGGGGGGTAAAACACCCCTTTTGGAGGCTATTTAAAGTTTCTGTCCAAAATATGTTTTTTTTTTATGCTCCATTTACTGTGCACTCAAGGGGGACCATGCATGCTTCACTTGCTTTTTTTTTGTTTTTTTTTTTTTCTTTTATAAAATTCTCCCTCTTTTTCATTGCCGAGATTTTTAAATAAAAAAATAAATCAAAACAGAAGGTATCGTTTAGTTGTGGCTGATTCTCATTTAAATACAGCTGTTGCACTGAATACTAGATTATACACTTTAAATGAACAATAAAATGATGAATATTGAAAATATATGAACTGTAATGTTTTATCAGTCTAGAAGTTTTTGAAGCATTTATCTAATAATGAAATGGAAATGAATTAATTTTTACAACGAAGAAAAGAGTTTTTGAAATAATTATTAAAAATTCAAACTAAAAAAAAATGTGTCCATTTTTATTTAAGCTGCATTTTTTTTTATTCATCACACCCAGAATATTTTATTGGCTCCTGTATAGGAATGTGTTGTAGGGGGATCTCCCCGCACTCTCACTGAGAGATGGACTCGCCCAATAGCTATATTTACCGCTTACGAGCAACCTCTGGGAGAAGGCCCAGCGGCATTAGTTACCACCTCCTGTACTCGTGTATGATTGTTCTATCGACCATAACTTCAGTGCCGTTGTGTAATTTTAGACATCATCTGCCACATCCACCGTTGTGGTTATGCACTATTATATTGAGGGGTCTTTAAACTTTTTCCAAGAGTATTAGTCGACATGTTAACTGTTGTGGTGACGAGTGGTAAGCATCAAGTAAGGGACGCGAGCAGGTGAAAATAGTAGATAGAACAATTATACACAAAGGAATGAATACAGTAGGTAGTCAATAATGCCGATTAGCATTCTACCACGTGGTCGCTCGGAAGCCGTTAATATGGCTGTCGAACAAGTCTATCTTTCAGTGAAGGTGAGGGGAGATCACCCACAACATTAACGTAGACGGAACAACTTGGATTCGAACCCGCGTAGTGCAGTTCTGAAGCCCGATTGTCTATCCACTGAGCAAGGTCAACTGCTCGATAGTGCTATGCTCCTTTTAAAAACATCAGAACAATTCTGCCTGAATGCTATGAAGTGTTTTAGAAGAGTTCATATGAGATTCAGAAAATAATTTCAAGTTGAATTTTATCAAACTAAACTTCATAAGACGAATGAATATTTATTTGGTCGTCTTTTATCTTGAATTTTAGAAAAAAATTTTTATGCAATAAACGATTAGTATTTCTCTAGAAATGCCTTATTTAAACTTATGTATCAATAAATTGTTTTTTTTTTTCAAATTAGTTTTCTACGCAATTATAATATAGCATTTGAATTTTAAACATTGCGATATCTTTATAATGTTTTTTTTATATATTTCTATTGCATTTTGTTTTCTTAATCAAATGTATCTTTCCGTAAACATAGAAATCCCAATGGCATATGATCAATAGATATTCATTAGATTTCTATTGCAGAACTCTCTCGCTTTCCTCAACTGTTCTTATTTATCTTTCTTTTTCTCCAATTTTTAATTTTCCACCATAGACCTAACTCTTTTGTTCTCTATCTATCTTTATCTATATTTATACCGTTTCTTTCTTTATTTGCCTCTTTTCTTCCATATTGTCTCTCTTCTGTAATTTTTCCCCTCTATTTTGTCACTATCCCATACAAGCCTTCTATCTGTTTACCACTTTCTTTTTAACTGTTCTTTCACTCTTTAGTAATTATTCATTCAATAATTAACTTATTAATTATTTATTTATGCAGTTATTTACTCACTGAAAAACTCTCATTCACTCACTCATTCATTATTTCTCTCAATTTGTTTTTCTCTTTTAATCGTCACTGATTTAAATATAAGGAATGTCCAAAAAGTCACTAAAGAATTTATGAATTCCCCTTGAATTTTCCGAGCACTGAAATTTGTAATTCAAAAGAAAATGGATTACATTTGGTATAATCAACTTTTGTAGAAAATTGGTTTCAATTTGGACGAGTTTCTACATTTAAACAGTATGATATTTACTTGGTGAGCACACCCAAGTTTGGCATAAGGCCATTTTACGTGCTCTTACCCAGGCTTTTTACATTCGGTGTTACCCTTCACCTAGATAAGCTGCTCTCCCGAGTTAAAGAACCCCATCTGCCCGGGGCTGTTGAAGTGAAAATAATGGTTTTGACTGGGATTGACGTGTAATATGATTACAGATCCCGAGCTTTTACCAATGCTCCACCGTCGCTGCCCTGCTAGTGTATATATATATATATATATATATATATATATATATACATATATATATATATATGTATATCCATAAATATATGCAGTGTGTATATTGTTTATTTCTCTCACGTTCAAAAACAAATTATAAAAATATTAATTTTCCCGCTCATAAATTCAGCGACAACAAAAACCAAGTGAAATGATTTTGTCCTGACTTGCAAATTCGCCCTGATCTCCGCCTAACACTGGACAGGGACAGAGAATGGGGGTCAGATGTTCGTGGTAGATTTACGGTGTGAAGTCGACGTCCAATGGGAAAGGGGGGTCCAAAAGAGGTTTCAAATCGAGACATGGTTAGTCTTATTCGAAGATGAATAATAACGATACATTTTAACAAAAATAGAACTCATTTGGACTTTTCTTAATATGCCCTTGCACCCAACAGATAATGTAATTTTAGTGGACTTAGAGTGTAGCTTAGGGTCCCCTAAACACAGTTCTGTATGTTAACAAAAATAGAACTCATTTTTACTTTTCTTAATATGCCCTTGCACCTAACAGATAATGTAATTTTAGTGGGTTCAGAGTGTAGCTTAGGGTCCCCTAAACACAGTTCTGTATGTTAACAAAAATATAACTTATTTTGACTTTTGTTGACATGTAGAACCGTGTCTAGTAGAGAAAAGCGTTAGAAAAAGAATTTAGTATTAAAAAGCATTAGAATTAAATTTAGTAGAGAAAAGCATAAGAAATGAATTTAGTAGAGAAAAGCATAAGAAATGAATTTAGTAGAGAAAAACATTAAAAATGAATTTAGTTAAAAAAGCATTGGAAATGAATTTTGTTAAAAAAGCATTAGAAATGAGTTTAGTTAAAAAAGCATTAGTGGTTTCAGAGTGTAGCTTAGGGTCCCCAAAACACAGTTCTGTATGTTAACAAAAATATAACTCATTGGACTTTTGTTAACATGTCCTTGCACCCAAAGAGAATTTATCTTTAGTAGGTTCAGAGTGTAGCTTAGGGTCCCCTAAACACAGTTCTGCATAATAACAAAAGCCTGATATTTCTATTAACATGTATAACATGTAGAAACGTGTTCTGGGGACTCTAAGCTACACTCCAAACCCATTAATATTACAGAGTGTAGCTGAGGGTCATCTAAACACGGTCCTGCATGTTAACAAAAGTCCAATTGAGTTATATTTTTGTTAACATGCAGAGCCGTATTTAGAGGATCTTAAGCTAAACTCTGAACACATTAAAGTTAAATTCTCTTTGGGTTGACGCCATTTTTTCACCAGGGTATTAGTGCCTCTTTCCTAGTGATCAGAGCAGGGGAGGACTGAGCCATTGAACAATTGGATCCTCCCTTGTTTAACGTCGCCGTTGTTATCAATCTTCATCAACGTTGATGAGAAAATCTTAAACCTTTCTAGGATAGACGAAAGAAGAATTAAGGAATCTAGACCAAAGAATAAGGAAATTAAAATCTATCCTTGTTTCTTATTTTCCCTGGATAGCAATTTTTTTCGACCTAGACAAAAACAAGGAGCACCTCTCTAAGTGTTTGTCTAGCGCCGTCGTCATTATCCACCCTCATTAAGGTTGATGAGGATATTTAGAAGCCTTCCTAGGATGGACAAGAGAAGAACTACGGAATCTAGACCAAAGAATAAGAAAATTACAATCTGTTTTTGTTTCTTATTTTCCCTGGATAGCAATTTTTTTTCGATCTAGACAAAAACAAGGAACACCTATCTAAGCGTTTATCTAAGGTCGTCATCGTCATCATCGTCGTCGTCACCATCATCCACTCTAATCGACTGTTCGATTTTTCCCAGCTGGTCGAATATCTCAGCGTAAACTTAGCCAATTGAGGAACTGTTTGTGCAAACCATTGGGATCTCCCTTTTGCTTACACAGGTGTCAACCATCCACCCGATTTTCCCAATACACACCCGTTTCTCCACCCGTGCTATTTTCCACGTTTATAAGCCCCCCGCGCATCACGGCGCCCCCTTTTTTACGACCTTTTAACTGCCAGGCCCCACCCTGAATTGATCGTTTCATTGACCTATATTTCGTGATCTATGAGAACCACACAGAAACATTGAGACCGGGTAGGTGCCGGCTAGAAGGGGGTACGGGTCTAGGGTTAGGGTTGAGGTACGGGGATGGTTAGGGTAAGGGGTGGGGTGCGGGTAGTAGGCGTAGAGGGTCGAGTTTCGTCGATTTTGTTAAGAATTGACATAATCGTCAGATTACCGAACGTCCCGAAAAGCGGTAGACAATATTGAACAATATTGGGATCGGGTGTCTGTTTGTTTGGTGGGAGGATAATGAATTCGGTTTTGAGGGGGGAAGGGAAGAGGAAGGATAGAATATATATATATATATATATATATATATATATATATAGAGAGAGAGAGGGAGAAAGAGAGAGAGAGAGTGTGTGTGTAAGAGAGAGAGAGACAGTGTGTGT
>JAUZSX010340573.1:0-10579 GCA_034780655.1 Idiosepius hallami
TGATATTTGTTGCTTTTAGGTATTTTTCCTGTATGTTTTTGTACTTTTTACATTCTATTAGAAAGTGTTTTACGGTTTTAAAAATACTTAAACGTTTAATGATGTTTAACTCTTTCGATCGATCTATCGGCCTTGACTTTAGGCAAAAACAGGCCCTCCGATATTTTCTCCCTAATATAGTCGTCTAATAGAACACATCGGAGTTAGTAATTTTGCAAAGTCAGGGTTCTAAGGGATAATGTCATTTTTGATCATTTTACGTAGTGTTTTATAGCGTTTCCGTTTTCCCCCATTTCACCAGACAAAGAAAGACATTTGTAGTTGAGAAAATTAGTGAAGGAATTACTCATTATCATTTTTTGTCATAGTTCTTTTACATTCTTATTTATTTTTCTCCCTTCCTTTGTTTTTAATAAAACAACCTGTATCGATTCTGACCTTTTTTTTCTTTTCTTTTTGGTTTTTGTGAATATTATTAAATTCACTTTTTTTAACAACTAAAAAACAACATGTATTGAGTTTTTGCAGTAGTCCTTCTTGTTAAGGTATGGAAAATAAATATGAAATTGGATTTTTCTAAGGCTGTTGCGTAAGTTGAAATTAAGTCACTTTTAAGAAAGGAAAGGTTTGTTTATGTCCACAAGTGCCACCTGCCACCAACTGCCCTTTTGTTCAAAACAAAAGAGGGCGTAGGCTAGGCATTCTAAAGGGGACAGTTTCTTTGAGTTGAGTACTTCAATAACAGTTGCTCCTTCAGTCGCCAGTCATGAGGACAGGACTGGTGTAGTGGAGTGGACTGACTGGACACAAATTGAATAATCCCAACAACAACTCCAACTCCTAAGTTATTTATTTCCTAATGTCATATGAATATCTCCACACCAAACTATTATTCACTCTGTCCAAACCAACAATAATTGCATTCCAACAAAAATACTTACAAAATGCACAAGTAAATGAGAGTGAATCTTTAAAAAAATAAGTGAAAAAAAAAAAATTAAAAATTAAATAAACTAAGACAATAGTTGTTGGTACGTTGTGAGTTGTTTGGTGTTTGTGTACAGGGAGAACAACAACACTACACAGAGTTAAGTCAACATTTTACACATTATTTTCAAAATAAGGTCAATTTCTATCCCTCCCCAATTAACGGGTAAGGGGGGGCGATAAAAAAAATCCACGGAAATCATTGATTGCAAGTTTTTGGCAAGCAATCAGAAATTATTATTAATAATAATAATAATAATAATAATAATAATAATAATAATCAACCAACATTGTCATTTCCTTCCCTTATTATTATTATTATTCACAACTCATCTAGCGAGCACCCTACCCTCCAGCGTCACTGCAACAACAACCGTACCCCCCCTTCCTGGAATCTAGGCTAATTTAATGCTAAGAAGAGAGGACAATAGAAATGAGATTTATGAAGAGAGTCTGCTAAAAGGAAGAACCAAATTTCATCCAATAAAATTATAAATTAAAGAGAAAAAAAAAAACAACTAAAAAAAATAAAGGAATAACAAAAAGCGAATCAAATTGAATTTATGTTTTAATGAATGAATAATACACTTTCTGCAGCTTTACTCATATTTAAATTTGAACTTTTATCATGGGAGGGGGGTGGGTAAAAAATGGTAATTTCCTTCACAAAGGAAACGGAATTAATTGAAATGAACGCACGCTGAAATTAAACAGATTTTGAAATTTTCTAAAGATTATTATTTCGACAAACTCGCCAACCACACAAAAAGAATTATGGAAGACCCTATTGTTTAAAGACGAAATAAAAAAAAACTGTTAACTGGACAAAGGGACTGGTTGTTGTTGGCTGTTTAGTGTTGTTGTTTGTGATAGTGGCACCAACACCAGCCACTACACACCAAGCAGTAGCAACAGCCAATATCTGAACGAGTTAAAAGTGGTTGTTGTCGGATATTTTTGGACTTTAGGCTTCCGAGCAGACAATAAATCTATTAAAAACGATTATAATGAATAAAAATTTTAAACAAAGTAAAAGACAAAGAAATTGAATGAAGAACAAGAAAAAACAAGATTCCTTCTTCTTTTTCTTCACACCTGACCTGACCTAAATGATTGCAACTACTGGGAGAGTGTGGAGGGAGAGGAGACAGAGCAAGAAAAAGAAGAAGCAGGTCATTGAACAGAACATATCGCCATCTATCTATATTTGCCCTAATTAAGACGAATTAGCAAAAATAATCAAATAAAATACTAACAAGTGAATAAAGTCACAATTCTACACTTCAAATAGACCAGTTTATTATAAATGGTGAAATAAAAATCAATTAATACAAAAGTGATACAGAGTTTTATTTTTCGTCAGTACATGTTGTTTCGTTCTAGATCTTTCGAAATAAAACATATATCTCTAATCTAGTAGAAGCAGCAAGAAGCAGCAGCAGTACCAGCGAAAAGAAAGAAACAAAGGATAAGAAGAAACAAGAAGGAAAGAAAGAAGAAAGAAAAGGTTAATAAAATTTAATAATAACTAAAATATTTTCTTTATTTGTTAAACTTCCGCAACCATTTCCTTTCCAATTCGAAAAAAAAAATTGGACATTTCAGTTTCGAGTTTTTTAGTTTTCTTTTCTTAGTTTTCTATTTCAAACCCTTTCGACCTTACAAGACCGATATATCGGCCTTAGTAACCTAAAGCAAAAAAGACTCACAGACATTTCGACCCTATGGTCTTTTAATAGTGCTGCTGAACAGCTACGAGTAGTGACTAGTTGGTAATTTTGCCAACTCAGGGTCCAGAGCTAAAGAAAGCCGAAATATCGGTGTGTGTGTGTGGTGGTGGTGGTGGTGTGTCTTTTGTCTTAGGTTGCCAGTATATAAGCTCTTTAGGGTTTAAAGGGATAAGGATGAATGAATGAAATAAATGAACATTTTACATTGGAGTGTGGAGTGATATTTTTTTTTATTATTTAGAGATGGATGAGGCTTCATAATCTGAGTGTTAAAGTCGCGGTTAATAATCATCTGAAGACGCCCAGGTGAAAGTTGGCCAAAAAACGTAATCAGAAAAAACAAAAATTACTATGAAAACAAAAGTCCCCAATAAAATCAACATTCAGACACTGACGTGACGTGACACCACACACACTCACACACCACAAACACAACCCCGACCGACCAACATTATTCTTCCGCCCCAAAATTCGGGGAAGAAAAGGTCCTGTTTTAGAAGATTTCAAGTCAAGTTAAAAAGTGATTATAAATGGTTGATTGCACTGAATAATGCAATGATGCACTTGCATTATGCACTCACTCACTACTGCTACTGCACAATGAATGCAAAAGTAAATTGAATTATGACTTAACCATTTTTTTATGTAAAAAAAAATTCGTAAAATAATTATGGTGGTCGTGGTCATTATAACCATAAACCATAAATGCATTATGTATTTTTAGACTTTTTTTCAATCTTTTTTTTTTTTTTTTTACATAAACAAAATATTTTTTACATTACAAAATTATGAACATTTTTTTTCACATGAAAAAAATGATTAACCCTTTCGACCCTAACTTATCAAAATTACCAAGTAGTCACTAAGAGATGTTATAGTAGAGCAAAGAGACAAAATATTTTTTGTCTTTTTTACCTCATGTTCTCAATGCCTATATATCGGCTCTCTAGGATTCAAAGGGTTAAAGGCATAAGTTAATTTACTATTTGCAAGAAAAGCTTTTTTTTTGGGGGGGGGATCAAACTATGACCAATGATGACCAATGAATTAGATTCAAGCTCATTAAGACATAATTTTTAAGTTCAATAACAGTTAAAGCCAAACAAGGCAATGTGCTGTGTGTAAGTGTGTAGTCACTGTCACGGCTGCTAGTGAGTGCAACCAACAACAACAACAGATAATAAAACGAAAACCAACCACTACCAATAATGTAACTGCGTAAACTGCGAAGAATAAATGAATAAAAAGAATTTCATGCTACAAGTTAAATCTGAATGTCAGTCTTCTTCTCTGATTCTTAAGAAAAAAATAAACAGAATACTAAAATCTATGCAAAAGAACATTATATGCGGTCGGTCGATGTACGGTAAGATTTAAAAATAACTAGATAGCGACACAGAGAGAGCTAATGATAATTTATCAATCCTTACGCGCGCACGTGTCTGGGGCACATGCATTTTACTGCTGGCTGCTTGTATGTGGTGTACGCTCGCTGCTGCTGCAGCTGCACCGTCCGTCGCCGTCACATATCGATACAACAAAGAAAAACCACCCTTTCCACCCCTCCAATCTCCCTCCTGTGTCTGTGTAAGTTGTTTCATTTTGTGAAGAAACACCATTTTAGGTAAATGTACAGAATAACGTTTTGGGAAATGAAAACGTGTGGATAAAGACACAAAACACAGGGTCGAGGGTTGCTTGACAGTAAAAAGCGCAAATGACATGCAAAAAAAGTATCTATTAAAAGAAAAATCCAAATTACAATTTTAGAATATTTACTTGAGCAGCAGCAGCACCAACCAAGTTTGACACAAGGTCATTCTTTTAAGGTGAATGCAAATGGTTTTGACTGGGATTTGAACTTGCGTACTACGATTCCAGAGCCAGAGCCCAAGCTTTTTTTTTACCAATGCCCGCTACCAAATGGAAAAATAAGATAAAAATAGTTATATTCATTTTTTTTTTTTTTTTTCTCCATGCTTTGATTTTCTTGTAACATCATAATTATTTTTTTCCACTTTTTGGCAATAAATGTTTTACGTTTCAAACAGATTAAAAACCTTAAATCAAAAAATTTTTTAAAATCATTCCAAATCGTAAATTTACTGCAGGTTTAAAACAAAAACCAAGTTGAAAAGTTGACAATAAACAATAGAAAATAATACGGTGAAATTAAGAAAAAAAGCCAAATTTAAAGCCAAATTGTTGTTAATAAATGTTGGCTTCAAAAGGCCGATCAATTGCAACCGTGACACAACACAACAACATGAGATATCTTCTCAGATATATGTCGTTTTTAGAATATCAGTTCTGTGAGGCGAAACAACAACAAACAAACCAAGAAAAATAATTTGAATAACAATAATCAAATTTAGAAGGAAAGTGTGATCGTCGTTGAGCTGGAAGACCTCTCCCAAATTAAATCAGTCTTCTTTCAGTTTTCGCAACCTTAGAGTATTCTGAGACTTCCAGTCCTCGCCTTAGGAGGTAATCAAAGACATTTTGTTTAGCTCGTATAGACGGTCGTTGTGAGGGAGGAGACGTCCTTTACACCCCCCAAGCTATGCAACTGAGAGGACTTAAATGCAAAATGCCAAACTGGGCCATCCTGTGTACAAACAATTATTGTTCGTTTATACAGGGTATCCAAAATGTCACTAAAAGGTTTCGAACTTAAATAGCGTCGGGGCCGATAAGTGGTTAAGCACGGCACTGACGAAAACTTAACATAAAACCATGAATTCATCAGCTGAAAAGTTCTGAGGGTTTGACATAAGATCCCGTTAAGAAGACTTTCCTTTAAGAATAGGAGTTGCAACCTAAGAAAACGGCTAACAACTAAAACATACTCTTTCGGGATTTTTCAAACATAATTGTTGGCATTATTCTATTGGTTTTGTTAACGGCGTATGTATCCTTTTTTGACAGCGAATGTGGAGCATTGGTAAAAGTTTGGGTTTCGGAATCGTATTATGAGAGTTCAAATCCCAGTCAAAACCATTTCCTCTACCTTGGCTCGGGAGGATGGGGATCATTAACTCAGGAGAGTAACTCACCTTGGTGAAGGGCAAATACTGATTACCAAAGCCCAAGGATATGATGGGCGCGTAAAAATGGCCTTGTGCCTAACGCAGGTTTGTGCTCGACCAAGTAAATATGATATTAGCCCTTTTAGTCGATACTGGCTGAGAACAAGTACTTTAAACGTCTTTTAAAAAAACTGCTAGCAGAGTTCAGCTAGAGAAAACAAAGCTTAAAGCTTGGGAAAAATATAGACTTATTTCCTTTATATCATAATGCAAGTCTACAATTTTCCAGGGGATATTTGGTCGAATGGGAAGCAACATAACGAAATAAGGGAAATAAACTAGAAATAGCCTTTTTATTATAATCCCGAAGTCTAAAATTAAAAGCACTTTATCCACTACGGCCACAAAACCCCGTAGTCCCCTTCGCAAGCTCCAGTGTCGTGTCCCGTGTCGTCGATTTTGCTAGCTTGCCAGGGCCAAAATATCGACCTTTCAGGAGCCAAAGGTCAACAGAAGTTTAAGATAAATTCCACGTGCATTTATTTTTGCAAGTTGATTTGTTTGGAACCGACAATGAAATAGAAATACTTATTTTTGTTCTTGCAAATCAAAAAGGATTTAATGATCATTTTTGCTGCTTACACGTCATCATTCTTCAATATCGGTGTCAGGTGTATGTGGGTGTTGTTACAGGTAAAAAAAAAAAAAGAGAAAAGAAACACTATACACTGACACGAAACATTAACACCTAACGACACAAAACGGCCTATATGTTAATAATGGGAAAGAGGTTTTAGGTTTCCTTTTGTTTTTTTGATCTTCAAACAACATACAAAAAAGTGGCGTTCATTTTTCTATTTTAAATGATTATTTCTGGGGGTCGAATAACTATCAAAAGATCGATATAACTAACCGTTAATCAAAACCAACGAACCAGACAATCAATCAGCTTTTGATTCGAATCTGAAACCAGTGAAAACTGATGATCCACATTATCCCAACCACAGGCAATATTATTTTAGTCACGAAACAATTCAATTCAAATCCTAGAAAAGCAACATGGTGGTGGTTCTGGTGGTTTTGTTGATAGTGGTATTGATAGAGATAAGTGTGAATAATAGAGTTGGCGAATGAAAACCAGAGTTAAATGAATAGAATGAACAAATAAATTCTAAGTCAATTCATCCGTTAAACAAAGGAAATGACTTAAAAATATTGCCGACCAAGAATTAATCTTTTTTATTATTTTCTTTTTTGATCTATTAACTCCTATGAGTTCTTTAAGGTCTATCTCTTGTTTTAGATCAGTGGTTTTCAAACTTTTTTTTGCCAGCGTCCCCTTTACCACTGGTCGAAAATGACAGCGCCCCCTTCACCACTGGTCGAAAATGCCAGCGCCCCCTTCATCACTGGTCGAAAATGCCAGCGCCCCCTTCACCACTGGTCGAAAATGCCAGCGCCCCCTTCATCACTGGTAGAAAATGACAGCGCCCCTTTCATCACTGGTCGAAAATGCCAACGACCTCTCTTCCAATGAATGCCATAACGACGATACATGTAGGCAAATATATGGTGGAAGTATTCAGGCAATAACGTCTATTTGCAGTGACTGGAAAATGCTTAATTAAATCGTTCTGTATTCCTGCTTTTCTACCAACACCAATATCAGATTTCGCTGTAATTGCCCAAAGTCACCCTTCACAATTTTAACGCCTCCTCACCTGACCACTTACTTGTCAGTGCCCCACTAAAAGTACTGCCCACTTTGAAAACCACTGATTTAATCCATAGCTGGAAGGAATAAAGATTCTCATGCTTTTCCCAAGGATATTAGCTTGAATGTACAGGGATATTAGCTTGAATGGTGAGGTTTGAACTTGTGTTTTACGATTCCTATGTCTGAACAGTGTAAAGTTAGTAAGCCATCAAAAGAACCTTAGGTTTGCTTTGTATGACAAACAAAATGGTCGCTTACTTTCTCTTCTTTTCTGTTCGGCTTTTTCTTTCGCTCTTTGTCGATTTAGTTTGTTTGTTTCCGGCGTTTTCTCTTTTTTTTTTTTTAAATTTTTTTTTCTTTTTTACTTTAGCAAACAAAGCAGCTACTCACTCTTTGAGAACTAACTTAAGAAAGAAAAAAAAATACGCGTTTAATATCATTTTAAAGCAAACACACGCTTTATTAATTATAACTTGCATTCAATGTATAATTTAACGCATGAAATAACAGTTTTTGCAAACAACTCAAGAGCTCTAATGTCTCCAGAAATGCTTTAACGGCATCATTTTTGGTAATATTCAAATTTCGAAATTAAAACTGAATTCAAAATGGCTGACACGACACCTTATTGTTAATATTTACTTTATTTAATTCAGTTTTAAAAATCTTTCTTTTACAAAAAGAAAAGAGTGGGATTGTGACATGAAATAAAGAAAGATATTAAAATGGGTAAATTCCTAGTTTTTTTGGTTCTTATTTGATCGATGTTTCTGATGTTAGAAACAAAACAAGTTCTAACAAAATTTTTCCATCAATATTTGTTCCTTTTCCACCACGTTTCGGCCAATTAATCTGGCCTTCGTTAGGTGATTAATCATGACACCCGTATATGATCTCTTTGGGCCTTGTTACCATATCCACCGTAATCACTACTTTCCACAGTTATCTGCCGTCGCACACAATGTGACAATCGCAACGTGGCTTCATCGTGTTGGGTGGAGGTCTTCTTTGAATTATGAAGTGAAGTAAAACAGAATTCTATATTCCAACAATAATTCTTTTTCTTTTTTTTATTTACCAACCTTTGCTTCTTCGTTAGTGGAAAAAAAAGTCCAGATAGAAGTTCTGGAATTGAAACGCGAATCACGTTTGGCAGATATACAAAGAAAAATGAAGAAAACATTTTTGAGAAACGAATAGTTCGGGTCGGTAGGCAAAATTCAGAGAAAAGATTTACTTTGACTAAAGAAAATAAGTTTTGATAGACTCTTCCACAGCGCCTGCGCAATGCGACTACCAAATCCAGAATCTTTGATTTCAAAGATCGCATGAAAAAAAATGTAGAGAAATGCTTAAGCCTTTGGAGTTTGAACGCTAAAGGGCCAATATATTGGCCCTGGTGACTTAAGGCAAAAGAAACTATATTGGTCCGCAAATAAATCGGCTTTGATTGTTTAGTTGTCAATTTGGATAAATCAGAGTCAAAAAGATTCATTTTTCCTCGAAATTTTACTATTTTAGAAATTAGAAATAAATCCACTTTGATATTTTTGTATAAAATTACAATGAATGGAAAATAAATTCTATTTTTTTCTTTTTTCTAACGATACAAAATGTTTAACGACAATATTTCTTGGCTATTTCACCCCCCCCCAAAAAAAAAAAGATTGCTATAACTTTCAACATTCAAACCTTTGGATAATGATTTAGCAAAATTACTAACTAGTCACTCGGTGCCGTTTTCGTTTTATTATTTGTAGAACCATATTAAGGCCAAAATATAGGTGTGTCTATTTTGGCCTGAGTTCACTAGGGCCAATATATCGGCCCTTAAGAACCCAAAGGGCTTAAATCGTTTCCCCAATCGATGGTAACAGTTTGGGAAAAAATTATTTTGAATCAGACCAGCAGAACTTACCATAAAAATCGCATGGCGTGACTACGGTCCCAGAATCGAACCAATATCCACAAAAAAGGACAAAATGATAAAATAAATTGATATTACATTATCTACAGAAAAAAAACTACTACGAGATTTAAGCCCACCAGCACCACCACTCTGGCGTTAAGGCTTTCGATCCCGAAGGACCGATATATCGGCCTTGTGACCTAAGGCGCAAAAAAGAGGGGACACACAGACATTTCCGGCGGTCCGGTCCGGCGGTCCGCTCTAACAGAACGCATCTGAGTGAGTGACTATTGGGCTATTTTGATTAGTCAGGGTTTATGGGTTAAAATACCGTGTTTAGTAATTTTAGTCACAAAAGCCTAGAGTAAATAAACATCGTTTCCTTTCAGGTCGAGTTTTGGTCTGGATCAACAAAAAAAAAACTGTTTATTACATCGAAAAAACATTTATTCAAGGACTTGACAAGTCTTTAGCAAACAGCGTCTCAGGCCTTTTTTAAAAATGTCCCCCCAAACAAAATCGGCAACTTCAAAGAAAGTTGGGCTTAAGAAAGATTAACTTGTTAGCTTAAAAAATAAATTTCAAAATTTGTCTTTGGCAAAAATAAAACAAAAAAAAACAGGAGAAAATTTATTTTTCTCAAATTTTTCCTCCCTCGACCTTACTACTACTACTAATAATAATAATAATATAATATATATATAAGAACAGAAATAAAACAAATTAAAAAAAAATAAATTAAAAAAAACCTTTAATATTTTCACCCCTAAATTCCAGGGATTTAAAAACTTTGTGGAACTTTAGATTTCTCGACAGAATAAACGGATATATATATTTTTTTTTAAAGATAAGAGCTCATTAATGCTTGCTTGTTCTATATTAAACTTGATAATAATATTAGTTGCGGTGTGTGTACTGCCAGTACTGGTGTTTTATTTCATATACTTGTTTGATGTTCTTTTGGGGAGGCTCACAAACAAGTTTTATTCGCCCCTCCCAATTATTTAACTGTATATTTTTGTCGGGAACTATTTTAAACGAATCATTTTGTCCGAAATAAATATAAAGTTTGAGTGAAACAAGTCTTGCATGCGTGGTTCCCCCTCTGTATGCAAAATATCATATGTTATTTTGAAAGCAGAGGGGAACCACGCAAATATATATATATATATATATATATATATATATATATATATATATAATAATA
>JAUZSX010340583.1:0-42163 GCA_034780655.1 Idiosepius hallami
CTCTCTCCACTTCCGGTGTCACTCCCCTTCTTCCCCCTCTCTCAGAAGGACTGTGCAGAACACAATACTACAATAATCATTGGTGTACAAAAGTCTACAGCAAGAGTTATGTAATCCAAAATGAATACTTTAATTGGATTGATTTCTCGGATTTTTATCGTCAAAAAAATTCTAATTTACACAAAATGGCTAATTTGGATAAATCGTTTTTGGCAAATGAACTATTTATTTTCATTGAATATTTTCTCATTTTCACTTTCATGTACACACACTCACATACTTTAACATAGGTATTGAAATATGTTGTTTATAGAGCCATAAAGTTGCATTATGTTTTTCAGATGGCCCCAACCTCCAGGGCCTAAATGAACCTGAATTCAATGAAAAGAATTGTTACCATTTGGATTAGTTTCTTTTTTTTTTCTATATTATAAAAGTCAGTTTTAAAATAAAATGGTCCTTCAAACAACAACATGTACATCCAAATGCTTATTCACAAAGATGTATACATACATCTACAAGCAAGCAAGTGCACAACATTTTTATAGTTGTATTTATATACATTCATATCGTTTTTTTTTTTATTAAGAATTTTCACTTAATTAAATCCATTGTTTTAATTTGAAGTTTTGCTCTCTAATGAATGGAATTCTAATTGTAAATTATCCTATTTTCTTTGATAGTTCAAAAATTCACATCTATTTTTGTGTAGGATTTCATTCAGTGAAAAATTCGTTTTGATAAGGATAATAGTCAAAACATTTATTTCTAATTAAAGAAAAGCAAAACAAAACAGAATAAGTCATCATAAAGCAACACAAACAAATCTAATGCTGTTCCCTTGAAATGTATTTTTTCTTTTGAAAGCTGAATGAAACCATATTTTTTCTACCTACACATTTTTATTCATTATTATTTCTAAAGTGAAGACAATCAGTTATTATTCTTTTCAACAGGATTATTATGATTTTTATTTATATTATTTTATATGACTGATGATCATTATTACTAACAATACTCTGGAGACTATTGAAACTAAGATTAAAGGACAATCATTGTAATTTTTATTAATCTATGATGCATTTATTAGTATTATTTCAATAGATACATAAACTGCTTTATTGTCTGATTATTGAGTTAGATCTTTTTGATATTTTTACTCTTACCAAAGGCTTTTCTTTTTTCTTTTCAAACTCTCCTTAATTGTCTAAACTTGACTTTATTTAATCCAATGTTTTTTATATAACATCTTTGTCATTATCTCAAATTATGAGATGACTTTTATTTTTAATGTTTTGAATTATTCGGGTTTTAATTCTTATTTCTAATATTTGCACAACATTTTGGCTGATATGCTTTCGACTTCGGTTGATAGTCTACCTGGGGCAGTTGGAATCGTAATACGTGAGCAAATCCTAGTCGTTCCATTTGCATTCCTATTTAGACTAATACACTTTGCAAAGATGTGAGGTCCCACAATCTCTGCAGCTATGGGTTAAAGAGTGCATTTTGTGGTATTAAAAAAAACTGTGTGTGACAAAAAGAATGTTTATTCAAAATGATTGTTCTCTGCATTAAATGACCTAAAAAATAAAATGAAAAAATAAGCTAATAAATTAGAAAATAAATCCATGTAATTTCAACATATTTTTACTTATTCCATTGCATTATAATAGTCCTCTAAATATATTTTTAAAAACTTTTTAATTAAACACAAAATGAAATCTTTGCCTCATGATTTGATAGAGTAAATAAAAGTAAATAATGTTAGATAAAAAATAAATAGAACAGTGAATGAAATGATGACAGAATTGGTAAAGTTGTGAACTTTTAATTGTTATTGTATAATGTGTTTATATACATTTTATACTATATATTCATTGTTTCACTACATGTGTTTAGGGTTTTGGGGCTAGAAAATAATATATATATATATATATATATATATATATATGATGTATATACATACATAAATACATACATATATATATACATACAGATAATTTCTTCTATATTTAAAAGTGAAGTTGATTTCAATGATATAGCTTATTTAGTTTAAAAATGGATTGACATCAAGAAAAGTTTGAAGGCATTTTGTTTTACATGATAATCATCAGATAACATTAAAACTTTTGTCCTTATTGTAAGTTTGTATAACAAACAACCCATTAATAGATTTAAAGAATGTATTATTTTTGAAAAATATTTTAAAAGTGGAAAGACAATAAATTTTAAAAAATTACTGCGCTATTGCAATGATTGGCATTACTAAGAAAAGAAATAGAAATCAAAATGAAAAAAAATAATGTTATGATTTCAGTTGTGTATGATATCAATCATCTAAGAGATGAAAACTGTATATATTTTTGTTTTTATATTCTTAAAGTAGATTTTTTTTTCATTTCCAAATAAAACAGAAATCTTCTTTACCAGCTTTTAGAAATAAATACACAAAAATGGATGAAATTCTGTTTTGCTTTATCTTTTTCTTATCTTAAACACACATTTTTTTTTTCCATCCTCCCTAGATTAAAAAAAAACAACTAAAAAAGAAATCAACAGAAAACACCTACACTCATTTTTTTAAAACCTGTTTCTCACCTTCCTCCCTCTTTCTATTTTGTTTCCTTCCGCTTAGGTTAGATGCATGCTGCAGTATAAATGTGCAGTAGGTGTCAAGTTTCTGTACTTTGCTCTGTGGCGGCTTGTTAAAAAGAAATACTGCCCTTTGGATATTGGCCAGCCATGTTAGATATCACTACAGATGCTTTAACTCAAAAATTATATTTCATCTTCTGCTGCTAAAGTGATTTTTTTGTGCAGAGGGACATTATAAAGTTCAGAGATGTTGTGCAGTAAAAGTGAAATAAGAACTCCAGTATTTATAGGTTTATAGCTTCTGTTGTAAACATGTTTTTATAATTTGACAAAAGTCTATCAGATTGTATTTTATGTAAGTGATACAATATTCTTAGATTATTAGGGAAGAGGTAAAAAAATGTTATTGTTTAAGTTATTCTATAATATGCATATTTAAATCTATTGGTACTACTACATAGTAAAGCCTTTTATGCTTACAATGTTAATCCATTTAAAACATTCAAATAAAATGAATTTTACATTTGGGTAGTCGTTCATTCACAAAGAGAAAAAAAAATCATTTTATTCAAATTTAAAGATACTGAATTAATGGAATTCCTCAGAAATACCTACTTTGTGGGTTCATTTTTATTACAAACTAGCCATTTTTTAAATATATATTTAGCTATGTTAACATAAGATTTCTATTTAACATGTTTAAATATAATGTTTAACATGTTTAAATAAATGACAAGTTATGCCCCAGGCTTTATTTAACATTACCTCCCTTCACAAAACACCAAAAGTCTTTGATTAAAGTTTATGTAATTATATTCTATTCATATTTCAATATATTTTTACTTTTATACAATGCTAATTCTATTTATATTTGTTAAGACACTATCTCTAATATTCTCAATTTCAGCATGCATCTATTAAAGATTGTTTAACAAATCCAAAAATTATTCTTTACTAAAACATAAGATAACTTGATAGTTATAGGTAGGCAGACAGACAGATAGATAGATAGAAAAATAGCTTTTTCATAGACAAATTAATATGGACTGAGAAAAATTGATTGATTTATTAAAAAATATATTTTCTCGTGAATTTAGTATTTGTACTTTTTCTGTTTATCAAACAAAATTAATACTTATCATACAAAAATTCTCTTCAGAATCTAGATTAAATACACTTAAACATTGACTTATTATAATTAATCATATCTATTATATTTTGATTATATATTATAATTATATTTCCTTTCAAATATGGTGAAATATGATACTCATTCTGAATCTTACTCACACACATTGTATAAATCAGTGCTTTTCAACCTCTTTATTAGAAAAGAACCCAATAGAAACATTCCACTGGCTCAAGGAACCTCCTTGCAATAATTTGTCTTATGCAGGATATATTTTCAGCAACTGCAAATAGTGGTCAATCTCTTTGATCTAGTTGGGTTTAACTCTATGCTATAACAAGTTTATATAATAACATAATAACTATATATAAAATAATTATATGTATAAAATCAAACCTAATAGTGAAAGGATTTGATTATTTGAAAAAAAAAATCAAATGTAGCATGTTTAGTTATGTAAAATTTTGTCTGTTTAAACAATAAAACTTAAAATTTAAAAAATAAGCATTTAATGATAAAAATGAATCTTTAAAATCAAGACAGTTTTTATTTTTTATTATTGCGTTGTTCTAAATTTAATAATTTAGAAATCACAGAATCCCTGGACTGTACTTACTGAACCCTAAGGTTCCCCGGAAACCCTTTTAAAAACCACTAGTGCAAATTAGCATGTAAGGAAGGTGCCATTTAGCACACTAATACAACTTTCCCAAGGGTATTAGACCAAACAATGAAGGTAAATGGAATGACTGGGATTTGAACTCACAAATTGCAATTCGGATTGCCTATCCACTACTTCAGGTGGATCTTCCTAAAACATTGAAATTTCAATTGATTATTTTTTCTTGTTTCTATAAAAAAATTAAAATATCATTTTTTTACCGACCCCATTTTGTTTTTTCTTAAATTAGAAATGATATTGTAATATAATTTGGAACATTTGACATCTCAATTTAATGAAGCCTTATAACTTAATTTTAGTTAATTGAACATTTTATATCAGAAATAGTTGTTGATCTTGTCTGAGTGAAGCAAACTATTAAAAGAAACCACTTAATCAGATTTTTTAGGCTTTCTCAAAAAATGTATTTAAATTTTTTATAGTAAAATTGGTAAAAAACTTACAGGGTTTCTGTGGACTCAAATTTCACTGAACTAACATTTTGCTTACCTGTTTACTGAATAGAATCATTTGATCATAGAAAAGTTGATGGTTTAATCAAACCCAAGGCCAATTTTTTCTCTTTCTGATATAGAAATTCTTAGTGTAGAGGTAGGACTTAAATGTTAGCCCACAAAATGACCTGTTTTTGTTTAGACTTTATGAATGTAATATTAGATTTTGAAGACTTCCTATATAATTGGTAATTGAAGCTGGTTACATTGATGGATATAAATAGTTTAATAGTCATATAATGGGTGGGGTGTGAATGTTTCATAAAGTTTTCAAATTGTTCATCTTTAAGGTAAAAGTGGGTTGTTTCTGACTAAATAATTTATGGTTAAATACATTTCAGGGAATTAATAGATAATGATATAGCATTACTGACAAAAAAAAATTCTGTTATTTAAATGATTTAAAAAAGTGATGGTTATATGACATTGTATGACATAAAACACAAAGATCTAGCGTATGATTTTGAATGGCATACCTCATGTGTCTCCTTTTAATCAACTGAACATCATCAAAGTAATTGGAAATACATACATAATATTAATCTATAAATTCAATCCATACAAAATGTGTGTATAACATGATTATTTTTGGCATTAAATGGCCTAAAAAGGTTGATATGCTTTAAAACACAAACCAATCAATTGCTCAATTTACTCTAATTATATAAAATATTATATTAATTGTCTTAGAAAAAACAAATTTTATCTGTATGAGTTGGACTATTGCTGATGCTATCTTCAATAAAAACAATATAAAATAAATTGTGCATGTTGATTTTTTTTCTAATTGTGCTTTTTTCATTGAAGTATGAATTGTGTTTTATTTATGATGTTGCTATCATCCAATAACATTCTATAGAAATTATTTCCTCATATATATTGTTAAATTTTTATACAATTAGAATATTGTGCATATAATCATTGAAATTAGTCTGAAAAAATGAAGATTACATGAACTGGTTCAAATCTGCTAAAATGAATAGGATTTATATCTTATTTCCCTTTTCCTAAAATATTTTTGATTCATTGAATTCATGAAAGCATTTACCAAAATTTATTGGTAAATTTTTTGCACTTAGTTATTATTCTTGATAATTGTGATAATTAGGGCTATGACAATATTCTTTTATTAAAAAATATGCTTGTCATATCCCTAGTTATTAAGGGCTGTGACAATATTTTACAAAGAAGCATGTTATCATGATCTTATTAAAAAGTAAAGAATTAAAAGCAAAATAGTCAAGTCTGTGACAAGAATAATCTTTAATAAAAGCAAATTATCACAGCCCAATATAATAATTAAAGACATTTTTATTGTAAATACAATGTGATGTATGTCTTTTGTCATAGAACAGGCAGGTGGCAAGGTTGGTCTTGGTGAGTCAATAATTTGTCAGCCCAATGAAACCTATATCCATCCTTAACACTACCTGTTTCATTCCTCTTGAGCCAAGGTGGAAGTGTTGTAAGCCACGTATGTGTGCTTAGCCGAGGCCTCCCGGGATATTTTGGAGGCCGTGGCTTAGCTGTCAGGCAGCCATAACCACCTAAAACAATATCCACAGTGAATGGCACTCTGTGGCCTTCTGCCCCATCTTCGAACCAACAAAGATAAAGAAGATGTGTTCCCAATACTCAGACACAATTGGAGGCCGACCATAGAATTCTGTATCCTGATTTTATTTTATTTTTTTTTTCTTAGAAGTGTAAGATCAATCCGTATAAAATATGTCTTAAAGTTAAGTTGATGAAACCAAATTAAAAATAGGATTTGTTATCATTTCTCTTTGACATATGTTCTATCACATCATCTGTTCTTGGGGAGAAAAAATTTCAGAATTTTTTTTGTCCAACCCAAAAGATTGATTTTCTAATCTTTAAATCTTTTAGGTATTTAGGTATAATTCTCCCCCTTCTCCAATCCTACAAAAATACAATTTCCTAGTCTAGACAAAAGTCATGGCTATTTACAATCTTAGTACAAATGCAAACAGTCTATTTAATCTATTTCTGTTTTCTGTATCTATTTTAATTAGAAGCAAAATTGTAATTAGTTTTTCAAGGGGCAGGGCTAGTGTTTACATGAATGTTTCTTATTTTTCAGACACTTTTATTATAAGAAAATTTCGATATTCATTGCTATTTTAAATTAAGTTTTTTTTTTCCTTTTGTTTTGTCTCTCTAAATGTTTGTAATAATTATTTGATTATTCTTTATGCATTCTCTGGACATTTTTTGCTCATTTCTTTAGCTCTATCAAACAATCATTTTGTACATTGGTGATTTTTTTCCATATTTGTTGATGATTTTCTATGTCAAATACTTCTAATTGAATCTATTCATATCTTGAATGGGTGCTGAAATATAAGGTCCAAAATATATATAATAAATCAAATTAAATTAAAAATTGCATAAAAAACAAATGTAATAATAAAGGTTATCGGTGGTGCCTACTAATATCCAAGTATGATGTCTGTGACACACCGGTTACTTCCAAATAGGAACATAACTTTGATCCAAAAAATACAAATATATTTGCACAACAAACAAAAGTAACAAAAGTAACAAATAATTGAAACAGCAACCATTTTCTCATCGAAAACTATCCAACAAAAATCTGAAGAGATCCAATTAGCACCAGATTTTGCAAATAAATCATTACCTGAAATAAAACCACCAATTAACAAAATAGTTTATATTTTTGACAACATTGGGAAATAAACATTTAGTTTTTTTTTCTTTATCATGTGGTTGGCATCTTGTAGCAATGCTGAGTGCTGTAACTGTATCCCTAGACCAAAGGATATGTTGGCTGAAACGTGGTGTAACAACAACTATGAAGATAAGGACAAAAGTCCACAAAATTAATAGTTTTAATAAATTAGGAAAATTTGTCCTGGTTATTACCTCTTGTTTTCTTTTAAATTTTCAAATTTATCTTGTGTCATTTCATAAGTACTATAAATTTTTATTAGCACATTTATTATTCTTTATCTTAATTTTTGATTTTACATTTGATAAATAGTATAATTAGGAATTTTTTTATTTTTCTATTCATTATATTGCTTTATCTGAATTCCTGTTGAGAAGATTAAGAATTTGTATTATATTGGCCTTCTTAAGATGTCACATTTTGATCTGAGAATCTTCATATAAATGATGGTTATAATGTGTGACATGGAGATTCCTTAAGTGACACTTTCAGAATCCTGAAGAAGACCTCATCATTCTAAGAATAGAGATGTTTTCAAAACAATCATTTTCTTTTTGTTGCATAACATTTTTGCTTACATTTGTGTGTGAATAAGAAGTGTCTGAATTATGGCAATGAGAACTCCATATAATTTTTCATAATCTTCCCTAGTTTTAATTTTCCAGAATTATATTTCAAGTGTTGTTTAAATAATTTCTTATCTTGGCCTTACTTCCCATGAATTAATTTAGAAATAATTTTTCTTTTAAAAATTTGTTATATTATCATAAGCAAATTGTAAAAGCATGAAAATATTTCACTGAATGCTTCTTGAATGTTATAACATGTGAACATATTGCACCATCCTTGTACCCCTGCTAGGTTTGATAAACAAAATTATTATTTTTTTTTTAGAATTTGCAAATTATGTGACCATATGGTAACACTATGGGATTTAAAGTCAAGCCATAGCTATTTATACATTTGGTGTGTTTTTAGATTTTGTTTTTAGATATTTGTAAAATGAGGGGGAAAAACAAAGAAAAAAGGGATTTTTGCATTTCAATATATTCTATGGATGGATAGATATTGAAGAAAACAATGCAGAGAAATTTCAAGGCTAAAATAAATCAATATAAATGGATATTTCTAGCTAAAAAAGATACAAAAGATGTATAAAAAATTGAAGCTGTTTATTTTTGATCTCATATTTTATAAGAAATTTGAAAAAAACCTGTTACTAAGTCTGAGAAGTTCTTTTTTCTTTTTTACATATACAAATTTTATTGCATTTATCGTTTAAAAATAGATTTGGATTTTTCTATACATAACAACTGCCAGAAAAAAA
The DNA here is from genome assembly GCA_034780655.1 of Idiosepius hallami. Taxonomy (NCBI): domain Eukaryota; kingdom Metazoa; phylum Mollusca; class Cephalopoda; family Idiosepiidae; genus Idiosepius; species Idiosepius hallami. The sequence continues at coordinate 8,944 of JAUZSX010340583.1, forward strand.
ATTCTACTTCTGATGCAATCATTTCTTTGAATCTAAAATGTATATAGGTAGAATTGTCAAAGAAAACTACAAGCTGTATATTTTTATTCTCATTATTAATTTCATTTCATTTCAAATCGACCAGCAAATCATTTTATTTTAAAATTTAAATCATTAAGAAAAAATTTAAATAAATATTTACACAAATGTACCATTTTGATTATGCTAAATAAATTATTATTATTATTATTGGTGTCCTTTTATTAAATATTCTTTGTTTTTAGTATCTTAATTGTTTTAATTGGTTTTGTAATCTATTTTTATTAAAAAAAAGAAGTAATTTTAGAAATATTCTTTAATTTAAGCAGATAATATTAAAAAGAAATTTTAAATCTGATTTTATACTATTTTGATAAGTTAAGTAATTATTGCAAACTCTATATTAACCTAACCCTCATCATCATCTTGTAATAAAGAAATCAAAATTAACTCCAGATATGAAATTTGAAAAAAAATGGAAAGAAAAAAACCCAAATCACTGTGGTAAAATGAACCAAAAATACATTTGATTCAAATTGCAAAAAATCGTAGTGATCTGAAGAGAAAGTTTTACATCAGAATATTACATTCAAATAGATATGAATTTTGAATTTTAAAAATACTTTATCTGGTTTTATTATTTTCTTATACATATTATTTACTCTTCTTTTCTCTACATAGATTTTTTTAAACTATTCTAATTTCATTGGAATTTTTATTTTTCTGGTGAAAACTCTTCCCACAGAAATTGGTTTATTCTAATAAACAGGTTAAGTTCCTGCTGCTATCTTGAAAATTGGAACTTTTGCACCGATAGAGTAAGAACAACCTGATTTAGCCAAATGTATTTACTCCTTTCCATTGATCATAAAAAATAAGACTGATTCCAATTGTTTTATTGATCAAAAAGCTGCTTGATAGATCAACAAGAAACTTGATCTGTCAAATGAGAGAAAGAGAGAGAAAGAGAGAGAGAAAATCAATTCACTTTGTCTCTGTCCAGTTGCTTTGGATTGCATGTGCACTGAATTTACTCTTTATAATTTCTTTTTCTTTCTGTTTTTTTTTCTTCTAACCTAGAAATACATTTAGAATTGGACTCATTAAAACAAGCCTTACATTGTAAAAAAATGGTGTCATCATTTCTTCTATCTAGAGTAATGAATTTCTTCTACTTTATGACACTAATCATTATAAAATATTATAGGATTTGTTGAAATTGTCAATTCCCCTCTTTCATTCTCCATGGTTACTAGAAACGATAATAATCATTGATTTATATATATTTTGGGTATATATTTCATCTTAAAAATGGTTTATGTCTTATTACATTATCAAACTTACCACATCCTAAAATTTAGAATTATTTATTTTTCTTAAAAGATATTAACCAACAACTTGATAAAGTTAACAATGCTTAAAGTTAAGCATCAACAGCCTACTATTTCCAGACAAATATTACTCAAAAGAAAAATTTCTATTATTCATATATATTTTTAATTCTCTAACTCCTCTTTGAAGTGATGCCTTCCATGCACAGTGTAGTTGTGCTGCATCCATTATACTTATGGCACATATTTTTTGTGCATGTTACAATTAATCTCTTTTTCTGATAATTTGAAAAAAAATGGAAAAAAAGAAATCATTATGAAAAATTTTGTTTGTATGACTTAAACAGAAGTATGGTACTTTTTTGTTATATAGAAATTTTTCTGTATTTATATGTGAACTCTTTAAGATGAGGGTTTTTAATCTATTTTTAAATTTCTTTGCGGACTGTTGTCCGCATCTTTCATAGTTCCAGGACTGAGTTTCTGTCCGGTGTTGTAGTTAATAGCCTGATGAAGACCAGACGATAAGTTGATAAAAAAGATCAGAGGATATGTTGAGTGAAAAACCAACAACTATGAAAGATGAGAACAATTGTCTTCAAAGAAATTAATAGAATTTTCTCTGAAGACCATAAAAGTCTATTAAAAGATTTGCCATTGTTAGTCTTATTTAGCACCAAATCTTATACACATAATTTTAATACTACCTCAGTGGTTTTCCTGTTTTTTTCATTACTTCACATGCATTTAATAATTGTCATACACTATAGCATAATCACAAATATTTTGTAAAAGTTTTAATGAAGTTTCTATAAAAGAAAATTCTTTTTTTGAAATTCAATTAAAAACAAAAAATATTGTCAAATCATTAAAATTTTGATGAAAATATTAATTTCAGTTATTTCTACTAATTGCAAGTTGAAGAAAAATGAAATTGTAAATTTTCATTCTTCTGTTTTACATTTCTAACAATAGGCATTCTATTTCCCCATTGTTATTTCAAATAGTAAATATGGTAAAACCCAGGCTATTAGACACATTTCCTTTCTGTTCTTCTTTCCTTTTATCAATTGAATCACAAGGATCAAAGCCAAAATCAGTAATCTGACTTGCTCTCCTTTGCATGCTACTACTTGTCTCCCTTTACATCCACTCAGCCTCCTTTTCTTCTTTTGTATTTCTGACAGCTGCAACTTGCTCTGGTGCCTTTGATTATAAATAACTTGATTTCATTTTACTTGGCTCCAAAAATAGTTCTGAGTTTTGATAAGATTGGGATTATGGATAGAGCCCAATAATTAAAGCATTGGACATCATGTCCAAGTGTTCACTTTCAATGATTCAATTCTTGCAAAGGATTATCTATAATCATGATAAATGAAAGATGTTGATACAAGCCTTTACTCTGACCTTGAAGAATACCATGCCATAAATTCCTGAAAATATCTTGAAACATACAGGGTGGGCCTAAAGTGGATATACAGTTATTAAATTTTTTCCTATGCTTCTTTATATAAACATTTTTATGTTTTATAATTGTTTTTTTGTTTTACTAAATGGGAAGAATGTTGCAATATGAGCAGAGGACATTTTAAACAGTTAAGGGTTTAAACAGTTTTTGTCTAAGATTATTTTAGCATTCTTGAAATTTAAAAATAAACCTACTTTTGAACTATTTTTTAAAATACTTTTCATTAATATTCTTGGCCCATTCTGTATGCTATAATACTTTAATATCAATTATATTACTTTATCTTCATTTTATTTGTTGGATTCACAATTTAAGGTTTGACGCCAGCTTTAGATTTATAATTAAAGATTTTAGAAATAAATCTGAACACACTAATTGATCACATAAATGAGTTGTCATCTTAGAACTTTGACAAATTTCAATATTTTATTTTGGTTGTCAAATAACTAAGTCTGATTTCATTTTCTCAATCCTGTCATTGCATTTTGACCGGTCTATTCTTCACTTTTCATTGGCTTTATAATCTGTCAAAAATAGAAAAGATTGTGAATCTAAATTAGATTTTGTCCAATCAGTTCATTCTTCAAAGAAAGGCCAGAACTCTGTTTGCATTTCTAATTCTATCTCTTAGATTCTAAGTTTTGTATTACTTTAGCCAGAGTGGCATCAGGAGTGTGCAACAGTCAATTAGTATGTGTCTTACATTATAAAACCACCTGGCATTTGGGTGGTTATCTCTTAGCAATAATGAGTGTGAAAAGGTGTATCCTATTCTAATTTGTGATAAGAGCTCAATCCCACAGCCCAGCTCAGGCATACCAATCCATTAGTGCCAATCTTACCTTGTCCCTTTCTTTCTACACTATTGTTTTCCTGTCTTATCATTTCATTATAATCTCTGCATGAATTGTTCACTTTTCTGAAAAATTGATTTCTTAAAAACACAAAGACGGATGTTGAGTTGATCAACTTTTTTTTCTGAACCTTATAACATGTGTTGATTCCAAAAGGCAAAACATGGCAATTCATTTAAATGTTACTGGGATTACCTCATGTTAGAATCAGCCAAGAAAACTGACTAACCCTGAGTTGGAATCAACTGACACCTGACCTATCTTTCTCTCTTTACTCCTTACAATCAGATCACATTTCAATAAGTCTCTTCCAACACATCAGTATCATTAAAATCCTTACAGTCAGTGAATGCCTATATACTATGTGTGTATATAAATGTGTGTGTATTTAATTTTTTAAACTTTTTTATTTTCCTTCTCCTGTTATTTTAGTTTTTCTTGTTTACTTTTCTGGTTATTTTATTTTGTTGTATTTCAAAAATAGTTATATATTGGATGATTTAGAATTTAATTCTTAAAAATAATTATTTTAGTAGAACTAATAACTTACTTAGAACTTTTTACTAAAATAAGATAGAAAAATAATTTTTTTTTAACATCATCTCGTCTATTGACAATACACTTAAATCCAATATTAACTCATTAATTACATCAAACATGAATAAAAAGAAATTTCCCACCCAAATCCAGTTAATACCTGTGTCAAGTTGCTTGATTATTGATTCACTTTGATATCTATTAATATACCAATTCATCATTTTTCTTTCTTGTCTATTTGAGCTCAGAATTTTTATCATGAGTTATTTATTTTTTTATTTGTATATTTATATTTATTTGTTCTTCATTTTCATTTTTTTAATCAACTTCTTCCGTTGTTTCGTCTTTTTTATATTACCAAATCTTTCTTGTCAAAATGCTTACAGCCAAAAGCAGAGAGCAACCCGTTTCCCTTCTCCCCTCCAAAAAAAGAAAAAGAATAACGAACCAACCAAACAAACAAATAAATAACTATTCTACTTTTCCTTTTCAATGTTTTTGAGTTTTTCTGTTTGTTCTTTATATTCCTCTTTAATCTGCATGTATTGCTAGATTATTGTTTTAATCTTTATCTTACAAATAAAACAGTTGTATAAAAGAAGAGCCCCCCACCCCAAGCTGACTATCTGAAGAGCAGTTGGGTTGATATCTTTAGGGATGAAAGTGTTTGAAAGTGGAAAAACCTGTTTGATTAAAAACAAGAAAATCCATGAATGAATTAACAAATAAATATCTGTATAATTGTTTATGAGAAAATTTTTTGTATGTGTCGCTGGGGGGAGAGGAATAGAGGGGAGAAGAAGAATTCATTATACATACTTTTATTTGATTTCTTCTGTTTATGGTTTAGAGTTTTTATACTTTTTATGATGATTTCTTTTAGAAGTTTCTTCACTCTATTATATAAGATATGCTAGAATCAGTTTTCAATAGGCTGATCTTGCTTAGAAATGCATCCTGGATATTAATATTGTAATATTTGCAGACTAATGAAACTAGAGTATGTCCACAAACATTTGGGCGATCTGATATATACTGAGTGATGATCAAAATGGACCAATCACTGTGTAGGATAAGTGAAAGTTATTTAATTCGCTAAGAAGAATCCTAAAATTCTTTGTTAATGCCAGATTTCTGTAATGGAAATACTTAACTATTCACTACTATTAGACTATAATAATTATTATTACAACTGAAACTGCTGCTGAAATATTTATTGAACCTGCTATCATTTGGATTAATTTTTTTTTCTTTATATAATAAAATGCATTTTAACTTTTTAGGACCACATTATCTAAAATAAAAAAGCCTTACAAAGAATAGTTAAACTTCATAAAAATAGTGGATATTATGTAAAATGTCCCCATTTTTTTTTGATAAATTTTGAAATACAACACAACTTTTTGTTACATTAATGTTATCTTAATTAGATTTTTACTCCAAATAAAAAATATTGCAAAAATATTTTTCCAAATAAATGTTTATAGCAAAACCTGATTTTACTACAATTTGTTTTTGTTTTTAACTAGATTTAACATTAATGGCTTGGTTTGGGCAAGTGTCTGTTGTGAATGACAATGCAATAATTACAACATAACTACAATGTTTCTGATAACAATTTGTTCTAAGACTCTATTTGTCTGTTTTTTTTCCTTTTTAGGACTTAATAAATGCATTATTTTTCATTTAAAGTATATTTGCTTATGTAACATGAAAATAGGATCAAAAGAAAAAAAATCTCTATTCATGAATATAGATTATCTAAGAAATAAAGTATTTCTAATTTAGGATTAAAGAAGTTGTAGTTTTTGTGCTATTCTAAAACCCAATAATAATCAATAATTCTTTTCATATATATTGTAAATTTAAAAATTAAGAAAATAAGAAAATGACAAAACAAACTCCTAACACAATATAACAAATAGAATAATTTTTTATATAATCATAATTTATAGATGTTTTATCTACTAGGTAATCTTTATTCATAGATATAGTTATGACTTTACGTTATTTTAACTCAACATTTTTTAAATATTGATTTTGTTTATATTTAGTTTTAAGTATATTTTATTGATTTAGTTTATATTTATCTATTCATTTTACCAGTTTATTGATTTATATATTAATATTGATTTATTTATAAATATATGATCATATGGAGATTTTGTGTCTGTAGTCAACATGATTATGTCTCCATATTTTGAAAACGAAAATCAGTCATATTTGGATATTCATATTAATGTCTTCATTTTGCCTGGCTGGCTTCTATTACCTTTTATATCTCAGTTCAGTAGATATACTCATTTTGCAAAATATGAAAAATAAAATTTCTACATATTATAAGAAAATTAACATCTAGTAAATATTTTCTAAACTTATGTGTTTAATATAATAGTAATAAGTAGTAGCATAATTGTTTTTTTAAAGGAGAAGTTCATGAAGTGAAGTGTCCAGACTTTAGTATCATCATCCTAGTTATCCCATTTTGTTCAATTCTGGGCTATGAATTCTAATGAAGATATAAACATCATAATTCTTTCCAGCTAAGGAGTTAATAATGTGACTGGTGTTGTTTAAAGAATGTTTGGATGAAAAAAAGACATTCTTAAACAATTATTATTCTCAGCATTAAATGGATGAAAAGGTTCCTATGATGTTAGACAAAATCTAACAACCACTAGTTTTTAGGAAATAACAGTAAAATTCTTTATTCTACTTTTCTGTCTTCTTAACTACATGTTTTCTTATATTTTTATTGAGAAAATTCTCTTGAGAAATACCTCTTTATATTCCATCCAGGAAATAAGTGGTTATATATTTGATGTAATTTTATTTAACATTCCTTTGCTTAATTTTATTGGTTATTTCTATTCGAAGTTTTATCCCCATGGAGCAAGTAGGTTTTTTAATATATGGAAGATTCCTTTGACATAGAACTTCTTTCGATCTTGTTATAAATTTTATACATTTCTTATGAAATTTCCCATTGAAAATCAATGGTGCCTCTGTCTATTATATAAAGGAAATATTTATCATCTCAGGAGTAATTATTGTTACTTTTTTTTCTCTTTGGGCTTCTTGAAATGTGAAAGTTTTAATAATTATAAATTAATTATTTCCTCTTTTTTTTTAGCAAAATGTGAAAAAATTGTTCTAAATTAGTAAAATTAATCTTAACTTTATCATCATTCATTAGTAAAGATATTTTCTTTTCTTTTTATATTCTATTTATAGCATTATTGTAATTGGACTTTAATATACCCAAATTAACTTTTAGCTGAAGTGAATAAAGTGTCTAAGTGTATAAAGAATGTTTCAAACACAATTACTAAAATACCTAAGTCAAATCCCTATGTGACAGTCCCAAGATGTCAACTTAAAATCTTCACCATATTAACATACCTGAATTCATGATGTGTCAAGCTACCAAATATAGAACTACTATCATGATATAATTGTGATTGTTTCTGACTTTCAAATAACAGAATGAATATCAGGTATTTAATACCCTCCTTTGCTTTAGTCATATGAACTTATCTGCACTTCAGTTTACTATGGAAAAAAAAACAAACAAAAAATCAGCAAAAATAACTGCCTCAAAACTATCATCTTCCAGCCCTCTTCCTTTTTTCATCTACCTAGGTAAACTTGGTTTGATATCTGAAATATTGGATTCACAAAAGTATATTTTGAATACCCTCTAAAAACAAAGCTATTGATCCAATTTTGCAAGTGTTACTCTGTGTTATTTTTATTATTTTATCTTTTTTTAAAAACATTCTTCCTAATGTGTTGAGCAATTCAGTGAACCAAATGAATCTGTAAGATATTTTTTTGTATTCAAATAGCTTACAAAAGTGAATGTTCATGTGGGTTTTAAGAGCAACTTTTAATGCTATTTTTCTCTTTTATGGGCTTTATATTTTCATTTGTTTTCTATCTTTAGTCTGATGAAGTTATAATTCTATGTCAGCTGTAGGTAGCTCAGTCAGCTATTCTTTATATTTCACCATTTATAAACACCAATTTATGATTAGGACTGTGACAATATGCTTTAAAAAGCACAGTGGAGTATGTCCGTCAGTGTGTCCAGACTATTGCCGTTCATTACTTTTTTCCAAAATTTTGGCATAAGTTGTATTTTCATATGTGATGATTTCATATGTGATGTATTTTCATGTGCATAGTAAAAAGTTTTTTATTATGAAAATTCTCGTTGCATCCCTAAGAGCCTAAAATGGGTCAAAAGCACCCCAAAATGGCCAAAAATGACACTTTTTGCCCAATAACTTTTGATCCATCCATTAGATTTTTCTGAAACTTGGCCAAAATATGGAGGAAATAGTGCCAAATGTAAATTCAATATTTTAGAATGTGACAAAATTCTGGTTGGCGTCCCCCTGGGGCTTTTTTTGGAGCTAAACACTTTTTTTGGGGCTATTTTCTGTACAATTATAATTATGAATGTTTTTTTTTTATGCTCCATTCACTGTACACTCTTGGGGACCATGCATGGTTTGCTTGTTATGAAGTGCTACATTTCTTCTGGTTTATCAGTTCATCGCTAGTCAGCACTAATAATATAAAATATTATACTAGGGTTTAAATTAGGAAACAAAAAAGAAATGATTAATTACTTTTAACTTGTTCCCAAAAAATCCATTATGTTTTAATAAATTGACAAAATTACTTTTTAGAAAAACCCGGCTTTAGAATGTTATCTTTCATAGAAACTAATTGTTCTTTGTCATTTATTATAATGAGAATTGAATGATATTTTTGCTACAGCTGCAGCAACAAAAACTATGATAACATTAATAATAATAATAAGAACCACCAAGTTGTAAAAGATTTATTCATTTTTTTCTCTAATGCTTTAGGCTACATAGGAATGACTATGCTGGTAACAAGTTACTAATTATTGTTTTCATCTAATTAAGACTTGCACAAATTATCCTAATAAGAAGTGGGAAAATCAGATTTTTAAAAATTTATTGATTTTTAAAAATTTATTATTATTGTTATTTACATATCTTTTTTCTACTTGGTTGTCTTTGCAATATTGTTTTGTTTTCATTCTCATATAGAATATTTATTAAACCTGTGCAAATATTTCCAGTAAACAAAGAAAATAGTTCTAAATCATGTACTCATTCATTTTCTTTTTTTAATCATTGCAAACAGATTTCTAGAAACTACTTTATTCAATTTGTAAAGACAAATTGAATTTTTATTGTAACTTTTTACTTGTTTTTAATATTTGTTTTAAAATTTGTCAATATTTTCCTGGAATAGAATTTGACAATCTATTAATACAAAATAGGGAAATAGAAAAATGTCTTTATTGACATATAAATAATCCTTTGAGACCTGAAAGGGTGATATATTGGCTTTGATGACCTAGCAAAAAAGATAACATAGACATTTCAGCCCTCCTTGGTCCTCTAATAGAATGGCTTTGATTGGCTAATTAGTAATTTTTCTAAATACACTTAATCTTTTCACTAGTTACAGGTTTCTACATCAAGGTCCTTGGATTAAAGTAATTCAACAAGCTCTTCATTTAGATTCATTCATTGCTTATTCTCTGTTTTTCTGTTAATAAAGACTAGTAGGATTTTTTATTTATTTTTTTAGTGAGGGGCACATTTTTATCCCCTAAATCCAAATTAATTTAATCTATTGACTCTATTGTGTATTTTACATATTTACATCTCTTGAAACTAAATTTTGTACCAAAACTAATACAAAAATTTTGGATGATTATTGTTTATACCAATTTGTACAAAAACCAGGATATTCAAAAACTGACGTTCAACTGGATATGAATCTTTTAATGTCAAGAACTAGAATTCTTTTTTTTTTTTTTTTTGATAAATGTATTAACTTTTCCAAGAGTATTTATCTGAATATGAACATCATGCCACAACTTGAATTTGAACTTGCATATTGTGATTCCTAATTCACAGTACTTAATTCACTCCTTTTAAATTATCAACAGACTTTTATCAGTAGATCAATTGACTATAATTCGCTGGTTCAATTAATTTTCTTGTTTCTATGTAATATACCAAGTTCCTAACATGGGACTAGGATAAGTCTACATGGAAATAAAATGGAAATTGCATTCAATCTTTTTTTTTTTAAGTCATTTTGAAAATAATCTCTTATTATGTAAATGTTACTTATCAGATTATTGGAAATCAAAGTAAAATGGGTGTATAAATGAGTGTTGATTCATTATGAGTTATAAAACTGGTTTAGTGTAGTTTCATGAACTTAGAAATAAAAAAATATTATATTTGAATCCCATGTAAATTGCTGTCCACTTACTGAGCTCTCATGTGATCACAAGTCATTAAAAATGTATCAGCCTCTTGCTTTATGGTTCTCTTAAAAAATAATCCCTCTTGAAAAATGTATGTGTTTTGTAAGAAAAGATAGCTCAGAAAATAGGGAAACATTGGTCTCAATGATCCTCTGGATAATTGATGTATGTGAATAAATGATTATCTACCTACACCCCCACCCACACACACATTAAATTGAAATGACTAATAATTTTATCGAAAAAGGAAGGAAGTGATTATTCTCTTTAGAAATGTAATAGAAAGTAAGACTGCAAATGTTTTTTTGTACCAGGGTAGGATAAATAAGAGTATATAGTTTTTAAAAAAAATTAGGATACCATATCAATTCTCTTACTATCTCTGAGGGGCAACAAGTGTGGAACATGGGTAAGAGCTTGAATTCTGGAATCATATTACACAAGTTCGAGTCTCAGTCAAAACCATCACATTCTCTTTCAGCTGTCTCATTCCTTTGGATCCTGAATTGCAACTAGTCAACCAGAGCTGTTTTTTATAAGTACCATATTAAGGCCAAAATATCGGTATGTCTTTTTTGTACCTTATGCCACCCGGGCCAATATATCGGCCCATTAGGGTCTAAAAGGTTAATAAAAATAAAGGAATTTTATTTGACGTTGACTGCCTTACAGAATTTATCCTATTGAATGTCAAAAACATTGTGATTATGCAAACCAGTTAATGGAATGAAACAAAGAATTATAACAACTAATATATACAAACCTAAATGTTTGCTGTAATCAACTTAATTGTAAACAATATAAAACATTTGGTACAAACAAGTTCTTTTATTGTTTGTTCAGTGCTAATTATGTTAGTGTTGATGAGTGCTACACATGAATAGAGTTATAGAGTCATTTAGGTCTTTCATGATGATAATAATATAACTCTAGGAAAATAGAAAATTATTTTTAATTTTCATCCATTTGCTTCTTAAACCCTTATAGGACCTACCGAACTAGCTAAAAATACGACAGGGCAATATATGGGCCTTTTAATCTTTTTCAATGTATTTCTAATTTAACAGTTCTGATTGACTATTTAGAGCCAATTCCCACCGATCAGAACCCTCCTTATATTTCTGTATAATCTAAGCTTCACTTTTGTAGTTTTTTCAAAGTTGTTTTGGTCAATTTTGGTGGGCATTTTCCCCTTTTTTGCAGGAGATTAAGTCGCATTCAAATAAAAAGTAATATCTTGTCTCTCACTAGATAGAGAAAATTTAACTGTATCTAGTGAACAAATACAACTAAGACTATGTATATATGTTCATAAATAATAGTATCTTTCAATTTCAAAGAAAATAAACAATAATCAAAGACCTTGATAATTGCCAATGGTCGTTTTGGCTAGCTAGAGGGTTAATCAAATGTAAATATTCTCTGTAATTCATTTTAGAACTTGACTTTTTCATTATTTTTCAGAATCCTTCACAAGCGTTATTCGGACTATTGTCCAAATCCCTACTAATTTCTGTCTCACTATGTTTCAACCATAGTATTCTTTGGTCTTCCTCAAGTGACCTAAATTGTTGACTCCAATTGTTTTATATTATATTTTTTTCTAAAATTTGATATTGGTTTTTCTTTTAATGGACAATTTGTTTTTGTTGCCAAGCATCTTTTTTTTAGTAAGTTTTTCATGTGTTTTAATGCATGTTTATGTTCTTCTTGTATTATTCTTTTTCTAGTAAGTTTTCCATTGTGTTTTTAATATTTATGTTTTTCTTGTATTATTCTATTTGTAAATATTTAATGTATTTCTATTTAATCTATTTTTGATAAATCCTAATATTATAATACTATTTTTACTTATTCTTATTATCTATTTATTGCTAACATCCAACCTAGATTTACTTATTATTGGTTCCCACATACTTAGTCTTCTCAGTTGTTTAATTAATCTGTAAATCTTGGATTGGTTTCTCTTATCCAATTTCTTTGCAAAATCCATCCTAAAACACTCTTAGTGTTTTCTAAAAAGTAATGGCTATATCAGACCACTAATTCTTTTACAATATACATTCTAACATTTCCGTACATTCTAGCACTTCAGCATTACACTTTCTTGGTCACACCATAGGCTGTCAAAATTTTAGATAAATTCTTTAAATTTTTTTCTTTCTGTATTCATATAGTTCTACATATTTCTTTAAAGATAAAAGAGGCCATGAAAACTAAACAGGTTTTATTTGGCAATCAACATCTGGCTAAGATTTGGTATCAAAATATCCAGGTGTTACCCCAGTATCAACTAGGCAAATTGTTACAATTATGCTTGGCCCCCTCATTTATTCATTCATATTATACTACACTTGGTACAACTAAATAAATAACTGTATTATTGCGATTCATAATTCACAGTATATTAAAATTAGAACAAGTTATTTTTTAACATTTTTGGAGCCTGAAAGGCCAATATATTGGCCTTACTAACCTAACGAAAAGGAGGACATTGACTATATTTTGGCCTTCTGTGATCCTCTAATAGAGTGCCCTTAATTGACTAATTGGTGATTTTGCTAAATACTGATTGTCTTTTTTCGATAGTTATTACTTGTTGTGTCAGGATCCAAAGGTTAGAGAAAAAGATACAAGGCAAGTAGCACAAGGTCAGACTTTGTTCAATTTCAGCCAGTCTACTGCATTTACAATTAATACTATTGGAAAAAAGTACTATTTTCCTAATCTATCCATTTATGGGTTAAATACTTCAGTTGTTTGCAGAATGAAACATGTTTGTACATAAAATAGTTCTCAGAATTAAATGATTGTGAAGTATGGTATTCAACAAAAATTACCTAAACTCTTCTTTGCATGACCCCAAAACATATCCTGTAAAAGATATCATTGGATTTGTTTTTTCTATAAGCCTGCAAATTGTAGTATCTTTTAAATAATAATACTTAAAAGTATGGTTTATTTGAACATAAATTCTTTAACATTCTTTCAAAGCTGTACAATTGTCTAATTTATTTTTTTCAGTGGGTTTAAGAATTTTAAAATTTATACAAAAAAAAAAAAAAAAGAATTCCATCCAATTTGATAATTATTATATAAAATTAATTTAAGATTTAAGATACAAAATATCTAGAATTCATTTCTCATATTCTTGTAAAATCTATACACATAAAATAATTTTTATTTAGTTTAGCCTCTTGACACTAATGTTATTTTCAGAGCAATGTAAATATTATCAATAGATTTCATATTTCAGAAGTTCTCATTTCTATTTTTGTAGTACACCCTATGGCATAGTAGTTTAGATATTTGTTTAGATAAGCTGGAGAGTATATTTTTAATCCCAATTGCAGGTGGAAATACCTACTAGAAATATTTAATTTTGATTGACATAGTACCTCATAGCACTTACAAAAAATATTGTGAATATAACAATAAAGATAAAATTTAATCTTCATCATTATGACTCCTCTTAAAAATTGAAATAAGCAATTTTTTTCCTAAATTTTTCAATATATTTCATATCAAAACCTTTTTTTATCTTCACTTCCATCAACCATTTTACAGACATTAATTTTTTGGATGGTGATTTAAAAAGCAATAACTTATAAAAAAAGCCAGTACATGATTACCATTTAGCCAATCATGGAGGGCTGAAATATCTGCAGTGTATTCTTTGTTGTTAGGGCTGAGGGTCCAAAGTGTTAAGAGATTAACAATCACATAATTCTACCTAGCATATCTGGAGGAGAATTTGATTATTAATACCTCATGTTATGGGTTAAAAAAATTCTTAGAGTCTCACTATTAAATTAGGATGAAAAAAAAAACTTCATTTCATTGGTGTTTTCGATAATTTTGACAAGAACAATAATAGCAATTGTTATTAGAAATAGTTCTACATCTATTTACTTATAAAAATCAGGTTGTTGTGGTTGTATGAGACTCTACATCCTTTAGCTCTTTAGAAAATAAAACTGCAAGAGAAAAAAACTCATCCTGTTTATACATAAAACTTTTCAGAAAAAGAAAAATCTATGATTATCAAAAAAAAAATCAGACCACTAAAATTTCCATATATACATTACTTTCTATATAATAGGCTTTCTTTACTACCTTACAGAAAAACTTTAGAAATGAATTTAGTATATATAAAAAAGGATTAACTGGTTTCCTATATAATAGGTATCCTTAATTACCTTAGTGGCAATCTACAGCCAGGCAATACTTGTCTATATATTATTATTTATTGGAATCTAAAGTTTTATAAATCTCTTTAATGTTTTTACAACTGCCTAACTCATGAATGATGAAAATAGAGTATAAGTAACCCTTTCTGCCCTCAAAGGTCAAACAGGAATATTCTTGGCTCTGTGCTTTCATGTTTGTAAACCTCTCTTAGTCATATTTAGAGAAAAGAGTATTTGTAACTTCTCACCATAAAAGGTCAAAAAGTAATGTATCAGTTCAATCAGAGTTCAAATTCTGGATTTTATAGTGCCCTTCTTAGTTTTACACCATAGAGGTCTACTGATAGCAGCAGGCTTATAATCTTAATTTGGTTTTGTTTTAGGCATACCTTTTTTAGGTCATTTAATCAACTTTTTGATAAATGTTCATGCCCACATCTATTTTTTTGAATAAAAGTCCAATTTAAAATACAAATGGAAAGACTAGGATTTTAATTCTGAAGTCTGATTGCCTACTCACTAGGCCAATGGACTTCCCTACTCTAATTCGGTCAGACTACTAATATCAAAGAATTGATAAAAATTATCCATATTGACTGTTCATTTTTGTCAACTTATTCTCTAATTCAGTAATTAGGGAACAGGGGTGAATTAGAAATTTAAGCCTGGGTAATCTTTTGTGCTATTTCCATGGCAAAATACAGACTTTTATTTCCTATGATACAAGATGAAATTAACAAGTAAACATTTTCCCAATATACAATATTTTTTGTTTATTTATTATTCGTGAATTCTCTAAGAAAATTGCTTTGTCCACCAGAGTACTTACATTGGTGTGGTATAAATTAATTTTACTCTAAATTCTATTGGGGTATAACATTCCAAAAAAGTTACCTGACCCCTGCTATAACCTAATATACAAAAATAGTATTTAATTTAATATTACTCAGAATTTGTCTTAGTCATAGTATTTGTGTGTTTGGCTAAGGAAGAAACAAATAGATTAACTAGTGTCTGAATTGGCTGTCTCTTGTGATAGGATAGCTGTTGAATCATCATGATTTTGTCAAATAGAATAATTTAATTGACCCTGATGACCTATTCCAGTTTGTGCAAAGTGAACTTGTACCCGTGTTACCTCATTCTACCAAAAAAAAAAAAAAACAAACTAAAAGAACATTGATTAGTCTAAAGTAAGTTACCAACAATGTTAATCTTTTTTGTTTGTGTGTGGGGGGATGATTTCCATTGTAATCCAGAGTTTCTTTTCATGTTTATTAATTGATCATAATTTAGAATTAGATATTTTTATGTAATTTCTATTCTTTTTAATTTAAAATCACATTAACTTTTAATGCTGTTGAAATATTGATCACAATTTATTTCAAAATAATCCAAAATAGATCTGTCACTACTTGATTTGGTCAATATTTTTTTTGAATATGTGATAGTTATGAAATGAAAATAAACTAATTAAAATTAAATTGAATATGCAAAACTGATATTATATAAATACAATGAAAATATCAAAACGAAGAATTTTGATTTTTCACTATCAAAAGTGAAGAATTATTTTCTTTACTAATACTTCAGTTATAGAACTTAAAAATTTAAAAAATATTTTAAAATCTCTTGTAGAGGTTTTGTGGGTAGAGTTAACTTAAAACCATGTGTATGTATTTAATTAAAAATTTATATCTTCATAAAAATAGGTTAATCATATACGGAGTATGAAATTTGGGGAAGCATGTCAAGAATTCTTTGAATCCAATCCGGTTGAATGGTACTTTAACCAAATCTGAAAGCTTGCAGAAAGCACAAAAATCTTGGAAAATGATTTTGAGGAATTGTTATTGTTGTCTGTGTTTGTAAAATTTCAAAGTGTTTACTGACTTTTGGACAACCAAAAAAAATCTATCTAGACTCTGTATTTGCTGACCTAAATGAAAAACTTCTGTTAAAATGTTTCAACTTTTATAGTTATTCCTGAAGTCTTTTTTTTTCTTTCTTATAATCCAAAATTTGGTAATTCTCCAAGAAATATTAATGTCCAAATTAGTGAATAAAAATTCAAGTAAGTTTTAACAGAGTTTTAGCAGCAACAGTGGTAATTATGGCAGTTTGGTTTATTTATAGACAAATGTTATTTGCATTCAGTTCTTTCATTAGTTGACAGTGGACTCTTCCAGTATATAAACAATTCTCCCAATATGAAGAAACATAACAATATAATAAAGAAAGAAAGAAAGACAAACGGAAAATATGGTCTCAATTGACCAAAATTAACTCATTACCTATCACCCTACATTAGGTGTTTTTATTCATTTCATAACTTCACAAATTCAACTTCATAAAATTGCAAATCAAAATTATTATTCAACCCAAAAAGTAACTTCTTCTCATTCTGTTTAATACATGATTTTTAATCCACGTTAAGTATTTCTAATTACTTCTACTTGTGTGAGTAGATCACATGTACAATATGAGAACAAATTAAAAATGCTAGAATTAATGATAAGTAGTAATAACAAAGACATATAACCAAGATTGACATTAATTGTAACTTACAGACTGAAAACAATTTGGTTTGCAATTTTATAAAGGGTTACAAAACTAATATATAAGTTTAGAAGATCCATGAGTTGTGCTTGGAGAAAGCCAAATAGTGCATTTATTGAATGGGTTTTTAAAATTTTTTAAAGCTTAATTTAAATAGTGACAATAATATATTAGTATTATTTCTTTTATTTGGCTCTACTGCAATTTAAATCTACTTACATATTTTTTTTGTTTTTATTTGAAAGAAAAGTTGAAATGCTGGTAAACAATGGTATTCTTTGTTTCTTGACTGCTTGTAATGTTTTTAAATCTTCAATTTAGTAAGTCAGTTTACTAATTTTTAATTTGTAATTCAAATGGAGTGAATAGCAAAAACACAGAGGCCTTCACAATGAATAACCATTTATACATAAACACCCATTAAAGACACACCCCAACAAGCATTTATTCTTAAACATTAGACTTGTTTTAAAACTGTGGAGAATTTTAGTGGCTTACTTGTGTAATAGTTTAATTATTATGAAAGTTGAAGAAATTGAAATTAGATTTCTTTGTTTATTGATACAACATTACTTGTATGATATTATTCCTTGGACCCTGATGTAAAAAGTGATAACTAACAAAAAAGTCTATAAGTAATAAGCATGATTAGAAATTTGTGAATCATTGAGGGCCAAAATATCAGCCATGTGGTCTTTTTTTCTCAGGTCACCAGGGCAAATATGTCAGCCTTTCCAGATCCAAAAGATGAATACTAGAACTTTTGCTTTGTAAGAATTATTTGAAAACAATTTCTTTGTAGGAAAAGTTCTTTAGAGGTAACAATATATATATATATATATATATATATATATACATTTTTAAGTTGGATTAGTTTTTATAAACTATATTATTAAACCTTAGGACCCTGACTTAGCAAAATTATTAACTACTCACTAAAAGCTGTTCTATAGGCCATATTATCAGTGTGTCTTCTTTTGCTGTAGATCTTAAGGGCTGATATATCATTTAAGGGTTGTTTAATTTTTCATTCATAAAATCTGGCCAAGACCTATATATCTGTTCACTATAGTTTTAGTTTATTAAATCTGAAGTTTCCTATAATATATATTTTATTAGAACTTAATACAAAGAAAATGATATGCATTGAGATGGAGATTTCTTTATAGATTATCTCCAGTTCATTAGTGATATTGTTAGATTTCCTTTTATTATACTGTATATGGCCACTGTTAACTTTCTTCTTTGTGACCTAAATATGAGGTTTGCTTTATTTTGGCTTTTCAGTTAGCATACCTTTTTTTTCTTCTCTTTTCCTTTTTTTAACTGACCTCTTATGACCTTTCTTGTGCCTCCTCTTTCTACTACTCTGACTTCTCTTTATACTAAAAATGGTATCAGCTTTCATTTTCTATGGAATTTCTTTTACATTTTCTTCTACTAAAATCTCAGTTTTATTTTTGTTTTGTTTTTATTTAATTAATCAACTTGAATTTCAACAAGATATGCTTGGGTCATTTTTGTTTAGATTAGTGTATAATCTTCATAATGTATCTTATAATAAAATGTTTAATCTTGCTCTTTTGCTCTCACTGTATCCATGCACAAGGTTGATTTTCGAACTATGAAAAGAATAGTCTTAGAGAAGTTGCAAAATAACATAGAAAAATTAGTTTATTGTAATAAGATTTGTACTTAACAATAATAAGATACTTTTTTTTGGGGGGGGTGACTGGACAAGGACTTGCCTCTTACTAATACATGCTTATGGTGCAAAAATAAATAACTTTGGCTTTTCAATATTCAGTTAGGATCCAAAGTATTTTATGAGATTTATTTGTGTCATCTTTTTTGCTTTGATTTTGATATATGTGCCTTTGAGCCTCCAAAGGATAAATATATTGTTGAACTTGTATATGAACTATAATTTTTTTTTTTAATTACTAACAATTTCTTCAAGATCTTTGTCAGTATTATTCAATGCTTCAAAAGGTACTTGTCTCTTTAGTTGATTGTCAAATTCTCTTTTAACTCATATTTTGATTTTACTTTTTGACAAATTCAAGGCTGAAAAAGGTTTTGGTAATGGTTGACAATCCATTCCCATTGTTAAATAAATGTCTTTATTGATCAGTATTTTTTTAATGAGTCAAATGATTCCAGTCAGGTTTTCTGATCAATCCAAGATGAGTGTTTATAATTTTTTTTCTCTTTTTCTCTAGAAAAAAAAATGTTTATGATAATTTGCCCAAGAATTTTAATTTTCTTCCTGTCACTCCTCTGGCGATTTATCTATTTATTTAATTTTAGAGTTAATTAATGTCAGTTTATTGATTCTTCTCCAGGTTTCAACATTTATTATTGTTAAGTGTAAACCTGTATCTATTTTGACTTTTTATTATTTAGTTGGAGATTTATATATTATCTTTTTGTTACAAAGAAAAGAAAAACCTAATTATTCTTTTCCATTAGGGTCTTCTTCTATCCTGGTAATTTTTTGTCCCTTATTTAGTGATCCTGTTTAAAAAGGGCCAATTCACCACAACTAAAACAAGGATTTATTTAAAAAGAAAGTTACCTTTTTTTCTGTCTCATTGGTTATTCTTAAGTGTATGAAAACAGGAAATAGTGTTAACACTTATCTGCATAATTTTAAAGTGATACCTTTTAGACTTTTTCTAATTTAATTAGCAATCATGATTTTATTTCTGCATTTTGGTTATAGGTAGTTGTTAAACAAAAATTAGGCATTTAACCTTATCTGGTGTTATTTCAATCGATCTAAACTTAAAAAAATCTTTTCAATATCATCACATAGTCCTTGATCAAAACCTGCCATGATATTAGGTTGTCCCAAAAGTTTGTAAACATTTGTAAAAAAAAATCGAAATTACAACAAAGATTATTTCTAAAAAAAAAGTCTATCTTCCAAGACTCTCTGCCATCAATCTGCATGCTTTCAGACCCGGTGAAAGAATTCTTAACACAATTCCTTGATTTCATCAACTCAAAGTATTGGAACAACTTAATACTCTCAAATTTTTATTAAGATTTGTATGCTACAACATTTATCCAGGATGTATGGGGAATATGAAATTAGCATACTTTTCCTGTTTCATAATTTAACTACTGATAATTATATTTTTTTGTTTTTAACCCACTCATGTTGCAGTGCTTTTGAAATATTTCTTCTTATGTCTAAAAGTATGCCTTCAATTTGACTTCTTTGTCTCGTTTACATAAAAATTCGCCAATTTAGTTGATTATGGAACCCAAAGAAAAAAAAAAGCAAAAACCATTAGAGCTGCCAGGAACCATTTTTTTCATTTTAAGAAATTTTTTTATAATTTTACTAACTTTTCTTTTTCTTTTCAGTTTTTTATGCCTTTCTAAGTTTTCTTTAACTTCTTTACAAATTCTTTCAAATTTTCACAATTTTATTTTTCCAATTATTTTAGTTATTTGTATAAAATTTTTTGCTGTTTTTAAAAAAAGTTTAGCATTCAATATTAAAAATCCTTTATTTTTCTAAGGAAGTAGTATTACATATTAATTTGTATATCTTGTGAATGTTTCTGTATACTTGTTTGTCCTTAGCTTATATTGTCAACTGTAATGTCTTTGCTACAGTGTGTATAAATGATTATTTATTATATAGATATTATTTTTGTATTTTTTTTTGTTTTTCAAAACTGATGAAATTAAATGGTATACCTAGAATAATGTTTAATGCATTTATTGAGCACCAGAATTCAGTGCTAAACAGATACATGCAAAGCATTAAATAGTAAGTTACAAAGACATAAAACAAAACAATTTATAAAGGAATAGAGTAGGCTCAAAAGAATGAAAAAGATTAAATAAAGACAGTGCATTAATTTAGTTTTTATCAACTTAATAAAGTGATCTTTTAAATTTATATTTATAAACTATTTCTGGTTACAGGCCAGTCCATCATTAGTGTTGATTAGGTGCTAGCTATTTTACAATACATTCTTTTTTTTTTTTTATTTAATCTGTTTACTTTTGTTCCTATGATGTAGATCATAAATAAAACTAAAATACAAAGTAATTGTTTATCATAGTCTGAATTTCAATAAAAAGGCCTTCACAAAAAATAAAGATTAGACATTTATATTATCTTGTCACAAAAATTTGTAAACACTTATGGTCATTATTTTGACTCCATGTCTTTGCTTACCTACTACAGCTTTATGACTGATATTGTATACTTTAACTATAAATACAGACAAAAATAATGAATGGTGTAGCTTAAAAATATTTGCTTGCATAAGGAACAAAAAATAGTTCAGGTAGTCAGACTTTTGGGACAACTTAATATTTTAGATACAATACAAACATTTTTTTAAATAAAGCTGATTGTTATGAATATTTTTTTGTTTTCTTTACAGATACTTTTATGTTGAATGTCAGTGTTGACCAAAAGACCATCTGATTTATCTTGACGGGACAATTTTTAATTTAAATGGATGTACCACTATTGGGAGGGAAATATCTACTCTGGAACACTTTAAATATTGGAACTGCATTTATCTGAAAGGCACATATATATATGTGTGTGTGTGTGTGTATGTATGCACACACACACACACAATTATACATATATAAAAAAAGTAAGTACTTTTTATTATTCATTTTTATGGAATCTCTTGTATTTCTCAAACTGGCAACATGAAAAACAGTTCATTCAATGTTAAATTTCTGCTTCAATTTCTTGCTAGAAACTAAAAAGCTATGGTTGAGTAGAAAGATAAAAAATATTCAACCCATAAAATCTTGTTTTGCTGTAAAATTGTTTTTTTTTTTTTTTTTTTTAATAATACTTAAAACCATGAGTGGAACTTTTAGTAGAAAAAAAATGCTATAAAAGGAATTTAAGCCTGTATTCTAATGCCATTGTTCTGAAAGTTATTTTAATAACTTGATCCCAATTGTATAAATCAAAAGGAATCAATTCAAGAATTATATTAGGTCATTAAGAATGAAATATACAATCACATTTTTGTAAACTTATAACAATCATCTATTTTTATTTTAAATTCCTAATTTTGTCTTAACTTCAACATCTTAAAGATGCAGTTCAGGGCAATAAATAATTTCATGATTTAGATATTTTAAATAAACACTCTTGAACCTATGGATAATTCAAAGATTTGTGTTGTTTAAAAATTCAAATTCTGTCTGGGGACAAATGAATAACTCTCAGACGGGTAGAAACATTCATGAGGTGTTTTGAGAGAATGTGCTAAATGAGTGAAAACTGTGCCGATGGTTCGAAAGATTTTGTGGTCATGATTTCAATCTTAAAAACCAACCTGGTGGTGGGCATGTTTATGATTATGTTTATTAAGTATCAGTTATAAATTGGACATTTTATTCTTAATGACTTAATATAGTGGTTTTCAACCGGGGTTCTACGGCCGCTTAGGGTTCAGTTTACATAATTCTGGAATTTTTCAATTTTTAATTTAGAACAACACAAAAATAAACAATAAGCATTCAGCATAGAGTAATATCTAGGTCAGTTAGGTGACATTTGATCAGACTGCCCCAGGTTATGTTTACTCAGCTATGCAACTGATATTCCATTAACAATGTTAACAAGTGAAAGTGAATAAAGACTATCATATTTTTAACAGAATTTATGTATCGATTGCTTAGAAAATCAGTTTAAACTTTTTAAAACTCATCCATTAAAAGAAAATGTAAGTTTTTTTGTGATTTTCTTCTATACTGTATTTGCTTGATGCATTATTTGCAATAAAAAAATGAAAACTCAGTCAAGCACTACTTATTATGAGGGGAGAAGAATGTTGTATTTAGTCCTACAATGTATACATGTAGGTTTTGAGTCATTTTGTTTATATAAGCTGATTTCCAAAACTTATGTTGGTGTCAATTTAGGAAAAGGATGGCTAAAAGTGGCCCTTGGACCTTTTACTCCCCCGCCCCTTTGCTTGGTTTTAAAGTATCATCATTTGTTAATGAGGGTCTACCTAAGTGTTTTTCATTGAGATTCTGTCTGCAAAAGAACTTTCACCATAAATTTCACATATCTTGTTTTTTAATTTTCTTTAGTTTGATTAGTTGCAGGGCCTTAATAAAAGTAATAAAAATGAATAGAGTGTCTAAAATAGTCTTCCTCCTTGTTTTCCATTTCCAAAAAGTTTCTAATTCACACCTAAGTATAAACCCTCATTTAAAAAAAATACCTTTAAACCTATCTTCCTTTTCCCTATGTTTATTAAAAAAAAGAATATCCACAGAACATTTTCTTAACTTAAACTTATAATCTTCAGTTTATTACTTTCCAATAATACAACACTTTGTGATTTCAATATAAGATCAATTGAATTAAACTTATGTGTTGGATGTGTAAGTTTCATCTTCAGTTTAATCTATTGACTGACTGAACTCTAACCTTTGTGTCATGGTCCAATCAGGTTTACAAAGACTTATAAACCTTGGGTGTGATAGTATCATTATTAATCCTAAGTTTATAATTTTGTTTGTACATTCTTTTTTTTTAGCCTTTCCTTTTATTATTTAGCCTTTTTTTTCTTTTCCATTTTACTCTTTTCTTTTTTAATAAAAATTATTTGTTTTTACCTTTTATGTTTATCTTAGCAACTACATGTTTATTTGATGTCACAAAATAGGCACAAATCTATTCTATAAACAAGTGGCTCTGTTGCTACCATTTAGTTGCATCTGTATAGTTGACTATTTCTTATTAAAAAAAGATGAGTAATTTTACTACAATTTTATTTAATTACCTTATCTATATAATGATATTACAGTTTTTTTTTGTGTGTGTGTGTGTGTGTGTGTGTGTGTGTGTGTGTGTGTGTATATCTCTTAGGGATGATCAGGGCAGGAGGTAAAAATTGAAAAGGCTTGTATAGCCCTTCCAAATTTCTGTTCTAGGGAGTCTCTTCTATTCCTCTGGTCTTCTGAAAATGAAAGATGGATGGAACTCGAAGACTAAGAAGGCAACTAATATTTTCATATGTAGGGTACTGTCTTTTTATATAATAGGCATATTTAACAACCTTAGAGAAAAGCATTTGAAATTATTTTGAAATGTTTTTTTGTAAAAAAAAAGCATTAATTGCTTTCCTATATAATTGACTTTCTTAATTATCTGTGACAATTCCCCAACCCCAGGCGAAGCCAGGCAATACTTCTAGTTTTATATAAAACCCTTAATTTGCAATTTGAATTCCTATAGTTGTTTTAGGAATAACATATAATACAAGACAGAATCAACATGGGGTAAAATTTACTTCTTTTTAAAAAAATAAATATTCTATTCAAGGATCAATTCAGGAAGAAAAAAAATCTACCAAGCCAATATTTCTTTTCCAAAAGAAAAATGGAAAAGCATTAGAAAAAATTGGTTTTAAAAAGCTAAATAAAATAATAATAATAATAATAATAATGAATTAATAAAATGTTGATTAATAAATGGCTGACCCAATGACAAAGTTAGAATTACTTAAAATTATTAAACCCATAACTTTATTATTAACTTTAATGCCAACCAGTTTTTGTATATGTTTATTTAAACTATTTTTAACTAGTATATCTAGTTTTATTTTGAGTAAAGACTAAAACCCACCAGAAGACTTCATTTAGATCAGTTTCAATAAAATTTGGATTATAAATATTTCATATCAAGAGATAAAAATTTTTATTTTGTTAGAAGTTATGTATTATCTTAAAGAGCGAGTCATCATCTGTTTTAAAATGAATATTTAAGATTGAGAACAGAAATGAATGTTGCATTATGCATATATATATATATATATACAAACACATTTGTTCTTTTTTCAATTTTAGATATGTAATAAAATAGAAATGAGTTTATTATAAAAGATCGAAATAGTTTAATTATTCTTGTTGAAATTTCTTTATCTTTAAGATCATAAGTTTTGATCACGTTTCAAGAACTTAGTCCCTACAAATAGGCGGATTGTCTTCCAAAATAATTTTACTCTTCAGAGATCTTGTTTAGTATTTTTATTAATCATTTTGTTATCACATCTGGAACCCCTTCCTCAATGTTATTTTAATAAATGACTGAAACAAAGAACTTAAGAAATTTTAGGTAAAAAAAACTAATATTTTTACTTGTAAATCAATCATAATAATAATACAAGTAAAACTTTCATTTCAAATGAAACTCAGCCTGTGTATAAATTAGGTCATAAATCAAGCATAAAATATTATTGAGAAATGAATGGGTGTAAAATAAGCCTTTTTCCACACTAAAATAAATTATTTAAAAAAATTTTTGGTCAAATTAGTAAGAGTAAAGTTATTAACCATAAAATGGGACTCATTTCAATTTTCTTCATTGATTGGTACAATATTACAATTGAGAGTTGACCATCATAGTCAATTCTAAAATCATGCATATCTGTGTCCTTACTCTCCCTTTTACTCCTTCTCCCACTGTCCTTTTTTTACCATTCTCTTTTTCTCTTTCCATCACTTTCATTCATTTTCTTCCCATTCTTTCTCCATTCCTCCTCCATTCCTTACTTCCATAATTCTTTTATTGTTTTTCATATATATTATTTGATGAACTATTTAAAAAAACAAGCCAATAAAAGCGCAATTTCAATTTCATAATAATTTTATTCCTTCCTATAAAATAAGTTTGGTCTTCTTACCATCACCATATTCTGGCTTTGCAACCCCTTAACCCTTTTGTCTCCAGTTTTCTACAGAGTTACATTTAAGTAATAAAAAGGATTTTTTAATGAGTGATGATGGTGAGCTAAAAACAACAAAAAAGAATTGAACAACACTAAAGACATAACTTGCCCTTACCAAAAATGCTTTCTTTCACTGAGCATAACTTAATTTTATTTCAATCTTTTTTCTCTTTCTCTCCCCCACTCTTTCTATCCTATCACTTCCCCCACCCTCCTTTTTATATTTGCCCTGAAGGGTTTCAACCTTAGAAAAGTCTTAATTATGAGAAATGGTGCCTAGCCAGCCTGTCAATTATTATATTCTTCAAAACACAAATGATGTAAAGAATTTTTCCTGCTTCTTGTATTTATAAATTTACACTGTTGTTGGTCCCTTATTCTCTCCCTATTGCCATGAAAATTTTTGGGAAAGAAGAAATGAAAAGAAATAGATATTTAATTAGGTTTCGAAAAAGGAGTTGCACCAAAAGAATTGCCTTGATTAGCTTTATTTTATAACTTGAAGAAATCACTACTCAAATTTATGAACAAGAAAATCTAAAAATATTGACAGTTTGATGAATCTGGTTAATTATGTTTTTTAAAGAAAAGCTTTGACATTTGTATATTTTAAATCATTTGTATGACTTTTTATCAGTAGAAACATTGAATATTACTGAAGTTCCATATTGTTAGAATTGGTTTGAGTTTATATTTTAGTCTGTGTTCACTGTTTGTAACATACAATCTAAAAGAATTCACAGAAAATGTCTCATTAGTTTTCTCAAAGAACTGTGATTTGAACCATTTCATTTTCTTATAATTGTTCTTTAATTGCAAATTAGATTTTTAGTTTTTCATAGCCTATATAAAACTCCCAATATCTAAAATTTATTTGTCTATAAACTGTCATTGATGTTGAAATTACAAAGTGTCAAAGTGAAACTTTATACTGTTAATGCAATTAGTGTGATTTACAGCTTACCATTAAAAATATATTTTTTTAAATTCTTGAAAAATTGTCATGTTTTTGCCAATTAATCTCACCTAATTAGAAAATAAAAAGATCTTTTCAATTTATAAAATTTGATGAAAGAATCAACATTAGGAAACATGCATTTATATAATAGATTCTGAATAAGTTATCTTACAATTCTTTTAAGACATTTTTCTAATAAAAACTGGATAAAAATAAGAAAGTTCTATTTATTTCTTAAATGTATTTTCAAGTTTAACGTAGTCAATATATATAAAAGTGGCCTAAGCCTTAAGCCATTAAGAATACATTCTTATTCAAGTTAACATGTTTCATTTTCCATAACATCTTTTAAAAATCAGATTTTGAACTTTGCCTGACTTGTGAATAGGTTTATTGCTGAATATCATCTTTCTTACATTTAAATTTTGTTTTTGTTTCAAATTGCTGTCCTTTAGTATGTTGTTATTGGGTTAATTTGCAGCCACTTCTAATCCCAGAGTTCTATTGGAGTTCTATTTTGTTTTTAAGGACGCACAAAAAACTTGTTTCTTTTATGGGAAGAGTGTTCCTTTACTGCAAACTTGTTTAGAGATTGCTCCTTTCATCTTTATGCATATAAAAGTCAGATTGTCTTGTTTGATTGGGTTTTAAATCCAGTTTTGAATTTCTGGTTTATGCACACTGTGCATGGCTAGATTGAACAGAATAAAACAAGAAATTGATTTGTAAACACTCATATTCTTTAATGGTCACCCATCTGACTACTGACTAGGATCGTCATTGCTTAACTTTATCTGACAGGAACCGGTGTCTCCAACGCGATTTGACTGTATAAATGCACCGGGAAAAGCAGGGCAATACTTTTATTTGATATTAAGAATAATGTATTTTTAATATTTCAAAAGTTTTCAGCATTTTTTTTTTCCCAACCAGTATTTCATTGTCTTCAAAATCATTAAAAATGTTACTGATAGTTTGTGTATGTTACTAACTGTCAAAAGACTGTTAGTTGTCAAATCTATTCAACACTTTTACCATTAGTAGTGGTAGCATTATAATTTTAATCATTCCTTAACAGTTATCCAAAATGTGGCACCAGCCATCATCTTATAGAATTATCATTATTGAGATTTCTGTTAATTCAAAACTTTTAGAACTCCTTTGAAGAAAATATGCTAAAAAATAACAAAGGATGAAATAATTTGATGGTGTCAAATTCATTATGAAAGTATCACAACCCATATAGTATCATGTAGTTTCAATAAACAATAGTTTGCAAAATCATCGCAATTTTGATGGAAATTCTTTTAAAAACAGTTTAATTTTCATTAACCAATAAAAAAAACAAAAAAAAAACAACAATGTTGATTTTGAATTGGTGGGAAGAAACTACCCGAGTTTACAAAGTTTGATGGGATCTCCTCAATAGCTGTTTACCCCTAACTAATAACATTGAAGTGGTCAATTTTCTGATCTAAGTTTCTCTATCAACACAGCAAGTGCAAGTAGCAGTTTTCACTCCAAATATGGGCTGAATTCTAATAGCCTGCAATAATGAAGTATCTGAAGTTGGGGGCCAGTAGGTTTTATGTAATCAATTGATGTTCTGATATTCATTAAATAAAACTAATTTGAGTTAAAGTTGCAAATTTGATAAACATTTTCTTTGACAAACAGGAATCCCTTGAATGGTATGCTCATAGGGATTAATGTTTTACTGGATTGAATATATTTGTTCTGATTCTTTCAACCCTTTTTTTGATATTGTCATCAACTTTGAAAAGAGAAAAAGCAAAGAAATAAAGATTCCAAATAAATATTGATTATCACTTGAATAGTTTTTTTGTCCTTTAAAAATTAAAAGCCATTAGATTAAAATTTTAATTTGTCATTTATAGCTTAAGAGTTTATGATTGTATTGCTATTTACATTATTAAAACCCTGTCTCTGTTAAGTACCATTTTTTTTATCAGTGTACCAACATATGCTTTAAAAAAAAAAGTTAACATCAGTGATTGCATGAAAACTCCAACAATTTCTACATGAACTGCATATGGTGTCTTTTCAGTACAGTATACTTATGAGTTGAAATGACTGAAACATCATAGAAACTTAAGATGACTAAACTTGTTAATTTCAAACTGAACATGACTACATAATTAGTTTTTTTTTTCTAGATCTTACTATTAGTCTTTTTTTTTATTCTGAATCTTAGTGGATTTTTGATCTTTTAACATTCATTTCTAACAGTTATATTCACTTATTTTAATTTTTCATTCTTCTTGGTTGTCTTTGTGGTTTTGTTCTCTGCACTTAGGACTTTTGCTCTTAGATTTATGTTGTATTTGACCTAATGGTAGAAAAACAAAAACAAAAAACTCCATTACACAAATAATGCCTACCTAAGTGTTATTCATTTTATGGTTTTGATTAGGGCAAAACTGACTGCAAATCTTAACTTGTTTTATGTATCTGATAGTTGAAATAGTTGCAATAGTTTTAAAATGATATTAGCCATGTTATCTTCTATTTTATATGAAATAACAATCATAAACATAAATACAGAAGTTGTGATATCAGATTCAATGACATGTGACCTAAGTTAAATGATTGCTAAAGAAAACTAAATGTTCCCCTTACTAATCTAGTAAATTATGTCAATTTAAACAAATCATTTTGGTTTACTTTCTAAATTTAATGTGACTTTAGCTTAATTAAATGAATTCAGATTGCAGTGATTTTTTAAATGTATTACTTTTCCAATTCTCTTGTAGTAAGTATCTTTTTACTGGTCAATTCATTCACCTTATTCTTGGCAGGTAGAGCTTTATTATGCATCGACTATATGTCAAGAGTAAACGTCTTTTAAAAAGGTATGCTGGCCATGATGTGAAACTTCAATCACATGCTGGCTCTGATGCAAAATGCCATTATTTATGTTAGATTCAACCCAACTTTTAGAAATAAAATGTCATCCTGAATAACTAAATAGAACCAATTTTTTTTTAACAAATGACAAACTAGTTCTCTAAAGATTGTCTCACTATCATTAAACAATTTTCAAATTTTTTTATAGTTGAAATTGAGATGAAATTCCACATTTTTCTAGATGAAAATTAAGTGACCTAAAATAAGAAATATATTCATTTGGAAGAAGTTCACGATAAACAGAAAATAGATGATAAACAGAAAATCCCCAAATTTTAGATGTAGTTTCCCAGCCATAATAAACTTGTATTTAAAAAAAAAAATTAAATTTCTGGTTGACAGGAAAATGGTTAAAAGAAAAATGCATGCATAAGAAAGTAAGATCAGCCGTAACAGTAAAAATCTTTCATTTTGCAATAGTTAAGCTAGAAAAAATATAACCAGGAAACACTAATCTAAGGGGAAAGAAAAAGGAAAAAAATAAATGAAATCGAAATTATTCCTATGTTATGCAAAATAGAGAAAACATTTCTAAGACTCTACGTTGTGAGTGACATCCTTGTTTTTGTGAGTAAATTTTCCAAATGGTAGCTAAAAATGTAAAACACTTATAGAAATAATATAGAAATAGAACAATGGACTCTGTTTTTAAAAAGGGTATAAAAAAATTCTACAAACTTTTATGCAGAGGAAAAAGTATTCAAAGTGAAATGGATTTTACCTTCTTAAACAGTAACTAAGTTTCAAATTATTGGCTATTCCTAACATTAGAGTGAGATAACATTTGATGGGTTTGGCTTGTAACTGTTTTATATGGCTAGTAAATGAAAATATTTACTTCCTAAGGTTAACTTGTCAGTAGGGCCCTGGTTAGATAACATATAAAACCTGACAAAACAGTACAATGATTCATATTTTTATTATTTAATAAAATCGAAAAAATTCAATTATATCTTAACCCCCACCCTAAAAAAAGGGGAGAAAAAAATCCCAGAAAACAAAAATTTTACAAATTATTCATATTATCAACACTATTATTCTTATTTGAATTTTATATTCTGAATAGTTCAGGTTATTTGACCCGTAACGTTCTTCAATTGTTACTTGTCAAAAACTACTCAAAAACCTTCACATATTGAGTTTTTAACTGAACCTTTTGTTCAAACTATGAGCGCAAACTGTTACAGACAATTAGAGCTGTGACAATATTCTTTTTTATTAAATAATGTGCTTGTTATATCCCTAGTTATTAGGGCTGTGACAAAAATATTTTTATGCTGTCACGGCCCTGCTAATGAGTAAAGAATTAAAAGAAATGGTAAAATCGCAAAATAGTAATGTCTGTAACAAGAATAATCTTTAATAAAAGCATATTACCAGTGCCCTAATTTTTACTTATAATAATGTAGATACTTTCCAGTTCATGTGTTTGGCTCAAAGGTTGCCATGTTTGATTAGAAAATTTGAATTTTTTGTTTTTTGTTTTACATCATATCAACCTTTTTAGATTATTTATTGCCAATAACAATCATTTTTGATAATCGTTCTTTTGTACACATGTAGTGTTTTTAAACAACATAGTATGCACTATTTAATTTACTGCTTGAGGCAATGTAGGGATCTATACATTTCCCAAGGGTATTAGTCTAAATGTGAACATAATCGAAACAACTTGGATTCAAACTCATCCAATTCTGAAATCTGACTGTCTATCCACTGCCTCAATTCTAAAGTTTGACAAGTATCACCTGAAGGAAGTTGTGGCGATACTACTAGAATTCATCAGCCTAAATGTTGTAAATATAACAATCAAAATAAGAATTGTAGTCTAAATAATCTTAATAGTACAATATTTTTTATTAGAAATATTTATGTCTAGATTTTGTAGAAACTATGGTTAAAAGGCATTATGAATTTTCATTATTTATATCAATTTTTTTAAACCTTTTCTTATTCAAAACCATTTTCATAATCTGCAATTAAATCATTATTTATTAAAATAACTCTAAAAATCGACACACATTAAAAAACAACATATCATTCAATCTTTTTCCTCAATTTGAACTGATTTTAATAAATTTTTATTTTTTTACTTTATTTTAATATATCATGTCTATTTTAACCTTTCATGACTATTGCTTTCCAAATTGTCATTCTACCTAAAATGGAATCTGTGATTCTTCGGATTATCCACTTGAGTATTTTCTGTTGAAAGTTTCAAATGTTATTCTTGGATCTCAGAAAAGATAGCATTCTGTCTTACTGTTATTTTGTCAGTTTCTATAGTGAACATTATTTTTGGTTTGGATGATTGACAACCAGCCTCAAACCCGAGTATCTCCCACCCTTATTTGTTTACTGCCTATCCTTGCCCTCCCTGATTTCATCTTGCTTTTGATTTTACTTAAATTTATATTTTTTTTAAAGTTTTGTTTAATCATTTTTTAAAAGGCCTATTGTTGAAGGTAAAAGAATGAGATTGAAGGCTCATTTCCGTGTCATAAGTAAAGTGTTAAGATTAAATATAATCATTTTCTAATATTTCTAAGTAAAACTGTTTTTTCTTTTTTTTCTGGTCTAATTGCTTCTGGGGTATGAGCGTGAAGATTGGACCGTCTCATTAAATATGGACTGTAAATCTAACCCAGCCAATCACAGAGCACAAAGGAGATAATTACTCTATTTTAGGAATCCTCACTCAGCAGATTTACTGTCTTCACTAGAATTACCTGACTAGTGAATTTAATGCTGGATTTACACCACCACTACTACTACTAATATGACAATTGTTGCTAATATTACTGATTTTAGATAAATTACCACTAAAATTGATTTAATTTTACTGACGTTTTTTTAATTTATTTTTTACCAAAAACAATGGCACAAGAACCTAGAAGTTTTATTTCTCTCTCATTAAAAGAAAATTGGCTGGCTTTGCTTGTGCGTATGTATGGTGTGCTTTAATTTGTGCTTATTTTGATGTGTGCTTTTTGTTAAATTCCAAGATTTTTCTTCTTTCTAAAAGAACTGTTGTAATTTTTTTTTATTTTAGTAAACTACAGTAATATTCATAACCTAATGATACAACATAGCAGCTATTTTTCTGGCTGAAAACTAAATTTGAATTGTTTCACATGTCTAAATACCAAATATATCAAATTTCAAGTCTCTAGACTAAAACTCGGCAAAGTAGTTTGATAGAGACCAGACAAACACACAAGTTCAATTTATCTTATATATAAAAGTGAAGATGTCGTTGTGTGTGTGTGTGTGTGTGTGTATGTTTTATGCAATCGCGCACC
>JAUZSX010340584.1:0-23640 GCA_034780655.1 Idiosepius hallami
TATATATATATATATATATATATATATATGTGTGTGTGTGTGTGTGTGTGTGTGTGTGTGTGTGTGTGTGTGTTTGTTTTATTTATATGATGTATATAGGAGTAAAGTTCAAAATAAAGTTTTTTGTTTGTTTTTTCCTTTTCTGCTCAAATGGATCAGAGGGGATTTCGAATTACATTGTTATGATGACTATAGTTTTGCATTCATCACCTTAAGATTCATCTGTCTTAGATTAAAAAATTTAAATATGTTAGATCTTGTAAAAATATTTATTTTAAATTTCAGTAATTTAAGAATCACATTATGCACTCATTCTATTATAGTATGTTTAAAGCTTCTGAAATTAGTATTGAGGACTTTAGAATCGTAATATGTGAGTTGGAATTCAGTTGTTTGTTTTTTTTTTGTTCATAATTTGACTGATACCCCTGAGAAAAGTATGAATACCCACATTCCCGCAAGCTACGGATTAAATACTGCATAATGTGTTATTAAAAAAAACTGTGTGGACAAAAAAAAATGAACGTTTATTAAAAAAATAATAGTTTTCTTCATGAGATGATCTGAAAAGGTTGATATGCCAGAAAATAAAAAATCAGTAATAAGCTAATCTAAATTTCTTTTTTATGAAGCAACTAAGTTCTCTTCTATCTTTCAAAATAAAGATTTCTTTTTAATTTCTATTTTTTTAAACTAATAAGTTTCTGTCACCACTTTCAAGCCACTTATTTTTATTAACAAAATTTAAGAATAATACTTTTCATTTCAGTTTCTTGTACATCTACAACCTCATAATTATTCAAAGTTTTTTTTCTTTTTTCACAAAAGATAAATGCCTATGAAAAATCTACAAACTTGTAACATGTAATTTTATAAAAAAAAATTTACATAACTTACTTTGAAACTTAAGTCATTGTGTTCAGATTTTAAAGAAACATAAAAAATAAAATTATAAAAAGAGCAAATAAATTCAGTGATAAATAATTTAGTAGAGAAAGCTGATGTCCTTTTTTTTAACCATGCCTTTCCCCAAATTTAGAACGTGCCTACAGCCCTGGGTTAGCAATATAGACCAGAAGTCAAAGACATACATCAAACTCTTGAATAGAAAAACAAAAATTATAGCAATAAATACACAGCACAAAAACTACAAGCCTCCAAACCATTAATCTTTAAAAAAAAAATTAATATAAAATAAACCATTCAATTTAAAACGTAGTCTGCATTTATAAAAAGGTATTCTTTTGCATAAGAAGAATCTCAAATAAACCAATTGTTTATCTCAGAATGTAAAAAATATATTGGCCAGGAAGGAAAAACACTTGGGAGTGCAAATCTTTACCAGAAGTCGAATTACTGTTTACATTTCGATACAGGTGCCAATATTGCAATATTTAAAACCTACCCAAAAAGTTTTTGGCATATTTATTCATAAGTTTCTATTTTAGAATAAACAAACCAGCAACATTTAAAAATTTAAAAAAATAAAACTTGGGCAAATACTTTCGACTAGATAAGAGCTTAATTTTTTTGTGTTTTTTTTCCTATTTTTTAAGAAGTTAAATTTTCTAGGTTAGTAAATCTTAATTTGTTGTTTTCATTTTAGAATTAATAGAAAGAAAAAGCAATACTATTTATTTCCAAAACATTTTGATGTTTTTTTATAATTTAATAGATATTAATTAATTAATAATTAATAACTATATTTTTATCTATATAAACAACTTGTCTCAATTTTCTATTAAAACTTGTTTAATGAAATAAAAATACAAATTAATTAACACTTTTGAAAATTGCATTGGAATTAATATGATTTCCTGATATTGGATTCTTTATGACCTTAAGAATTGTGAAAAGTGCATAGAAACATAGCTTTACATACACAGATTGACATATTATGTAGGAGGAAGTTGTTTTATTTTGTCTTTCTTATAATGCCTATAATGGGTTCTGTAAAGTTTCAATTTGGAATCAAAATACAAGTTCAAATTCCAGTTGATCCATTTGTGCTCATATCTTGGATACCCTTAGGAAAATTATGAACTCCCCCCATTCCCTTAAGCTATGGATTAAATAGTGTATATTGTGCAGTTCAAAATACCATGTGTGGACAAAACGAATCTTTATCAAGAATGATTGTTCTCAGCAGTAAATGACCTAAAAAAGTTGATATGCCTTAAAGTAAAAAACCAAGCTCAATGGGGAAAAATTTGACTTCAAATCTTCACCACATATTATTATATGGTAGTTTCATTTCTTTATATCGACTCACGTTTGTAAATAAAATGAGGAAATAAAATAATCTAAGAATAGCTATTTTTTTTTTGTTGTAATTTTAACTAGTCTTTGAGGCTTACACATGGGTGTATGAAAAAGAGAAAGAAATAATTTTCATTACAAAGATGAACTCACCATTAAAGAAAGAGAAGTTATAACAAAAATAGAATACAAAAAAATACCCAAAGGGGTTTAAGCAACAATGAAGAGATAAGGTGTGTTGGAGAGTGAGGGAGGTGATGT
Organism: Idiosepius hallami; assembly: GCA_034780655.1. NCBI lineage: Eukaryota > Metazoa > Mollusca > Cephalopoda > Idiosepiidae > Idiosepius > Idiosepius hallami. The sequence goes on from JAUZSX010340584.1 coordinate 2,521, forward strand.
AGGAAAGCAGGGCAGAGATGGGATTGGAGGGAGAGGGCTAATCAATATGCAAGGGAAATCCTGCTGCCAGGTTATCAATGAACATTAGCTAGCAATTTATTTGAGTCTGATGCTGGCAAACTAGGCATCAAGTTGGCCATTAAAAGATGAAAAGTACTACAAATTGATTCTGATGATAATGATGATCATAATGATCATTTGGTAAATCACAGCTATTTACGCACCATTTCGGATAAGTGAGGGGAGAGAGTATGGACAAATTCCAATTTAGATTTTCATCTGTTCAGTCAAGCTTTGTATTGGTTCAATAGCAGAACCTGGCGTAGGCACACATGGTAGTATGGGTAGAGGTACCTATGTATGTTTATGTATGCACTTGTATACACACACACACAGAAATAGAGTAAAAAGATGTAAAAAAATTTACCCATAATAGAATGTCTACTCTCTAACAAAATGCAGCTATCATACATAGATATCAAAACAACATGTTTAGACACATAAACTCATGATTGTACCATCTTTGCATATAACATTTTGGCTTTGTGAAAAAAAAAAAAAAATATATATATGTATGTATGATAGTTTAGCAATTAGTCTACAGTCCTGTTTTGCCATCTAGAGCCCGTCAAGACAGATATGGAAAAAACAAGTTTTCCTCTAGTCAAGTTCAAAATATAGAGAATAACCACTCATCTAACAGTCAACCTGCTATAGACGTCGTCTTTCTACCATAGAGTCCTAAAGCAAATTTTAGTTTCATCCTTAAAGTTTGGTATGTTCTAAACATACATTCCTGAATATGTGCTTACAAATCAAAGATTACAGACTGAGCTGATAAATGAGACAGAAATGTTATCCTAAAAGACAGAATTACAATAAAAAAAAAAAAAAGTGGCTCTAATCTGTCAGGGTGAAACAATCCTCATACAAATATATATCAAAATGTATTTGGATATTCTAGGTTATCAAAGCAGATACATATGTGGGACCAAATTTATACATACATACATACACATTTATTTATAAGTACACATTTTAATTTATGTCGATAAAACATTGGGAAAGTCTACTAGGGACAATGGATAGGCAGTCACACTTTGGAATCTTAATACCCAAATTCAAATTCCTGACATTCTGTTTGCATTCATAATTTGACTAATATCCTTGGGGAAGGTAAAAATCTTAACATTCCCTATAGCTATGGGTCAAATTGTGCATATTGCATTATTAAAAAAAACTATGTGTGGACAAAGACAACATCTAAAAAAAAAAAAAAAAAAACAATGTTCACAGCATTAAATGATCTGAAAACGTTGATAAGTCATAAAACAAACATTACAAACAAACATAAAGCATTTTTAAACCTAGAAATAGGTCAATAGATAGTAATGGAAACTTATGCCCTTCTTACATACATATGCATCCATCACAAATTGATTATGGTTTCTTGATCTTGGTATTTCTCAGTATAATTTTTTTTCAATTCCAAGTAGCTTAAGTGCTTATAAAAATTGCAAAAGAATGAAAACATAGATAAGGAAATAAAATTAAAAAAATCAGATGGAAAAAAAAAATGGATAAGTTGGCAACATCAGATTATCATTAAATCCCACATAGATTAGTAGCAAAAAAAAATGAAAAAAAAATTGGTAGCAATAACATATAAATATCAAGGAAAGCAAAAAAGGAGACAGGCAGGAGATGGAATAGAATGAATAAATAATACAGAGATGTTAATCTCCATGGAAGTAAGAAGAATTAGAAAGTGTGTTAGAAGAGTGAGTTCAAAGAGAAAATAGCACATTAATATTGGACAATTTCTACAGGTGCCAATTGATATAAGCTATGCATATGTTTAGCAAAAGGAAACAACTTTGCTGAATTGATTGAGCAGCATTTAGTAAAGAGATTTCTTTCTTTAACAGACAACTTGTGGAATAGAGAAAGTCAATTAAATATCTCTAGGATACTTTTATCAAGATCTCTAATTGGAAGACTCACATTATTTAATCATTACCTATATGAACTTAGAAATTACTTATTGGTTAGAAAAAAAAAGGTGTGGGGGGGAAATTTATAACCCTAACCCATCCAGTTAACATTTTGGGGTGTTAATTATAAGCTGATTGATAAGCTAATATTTCACAACTAGTGGAGTGCATTGTTTCCCAAAGAGTGCAGTATTTTGATATCAGGGTGGGAGGATGATTTGTGCACAGTAACACAAATAATAAAAAGTTAGGGGCAGTTACTAAAAAATAAACAATTAAGAGTAATTAAAGACAAAACATTGGTTATTTAACTATTTTTTCTTCTTTGTTTTGCACTATTTCTAATTGAAAAAGATAACACTAAGTATAAAAGCTATCAAAATACGGAAATAAAATAGAAATGGAAAATATTATTGAGATGAATTATTTTAGCTTTATAGGGTCTTGAAACTTGTAACTTAAGATCTTAATGTAAAAAGAAAGTTGGAAAATCTAATATTTTAATAATAAAAAAAACATCTCCCTGAAACAGAATATTTCCTATTTTGAGGATCAGCGCTAGATGCAAAAAATAATTGAAATTCAATTGTGTTATGAACAGTAGCGATTAAGGAGATTGTTAGAACACTCAGAAAAAGAAAATGGTCGACATTTAAAAAAAAAAAAAGTTTTTAAAATCAAACATAGAAAAAATCATAATTAAAAAGAAGCAAGATTGTAACTAAAAATCTACATGTATAAAGATTCACCTTTATTTCTCCCCCATCTGGTTCTAAACCTTTTGCAATTCTTTATATGTGGAATGTTAGAGCAGTGCCACTGTAAAAATGACTGTTGGCAATTGTGTTAAATCCATTGCCTAAATGGTTGGCACCATGCAACTGTGAACAATTGATTCCATTAGGCACACCATGGTCATTACTAATTGGATATGACATTGTTGAACCAAATGAGGCACTGCCTGCCCCTAGCTACTCACTCTAGGTGGTCAATTTTCAATTTTTTTTTCTTTCTTTTTGTCTGTGTGCATTCATATTTTGTGTTTTTAAAGGTTCATTCACAGTAGCAACACCATCCCGTCACTGATCACTGACGTCCAGCAGGAGTCAACATAAGAGAGCAAGTGAATAAGGCTAGTAACAAAACAGCAAGCATGTCAATCAACACAAGTCAAGAAGAAAGAAAATCAATTCAAATCTGAAATGAATGCCAATAGCTTAGAATAAAATTTTCAAGTTGAAAAGATCTTTTTTTAAAGACTGACTTAAAACTTAATTACTTTCCCCACAAAAGAAAATATTTATAAATTTAAACTAAAATTCAAAACTTTTATTTGATACAAAATACACAAAATTCATAAAGGAAAGTCTTTATTTTTCCTCTCAGATTTATTTGCACTCACTTAGAAGAGAAAAGATTTTTAAAAATTAGTCAGAGAGACAAATTTTTCAAGCTAATTCTGTACATTAGTACTGTATAATCTATTAACTATTAAAATCTTTAAAAAAAAATCCATTGAATTGTGGTCAGTGTGTAAATTTTCTGTTTTAAGTTGTATTCAGAGAAATTTTCCTTCAATACAAAATTGAATAAACAAAAATGTCAATGAATGAAAGAAAACTAAATTCATGATAAAATATGCTGTCTTATAGAAAGAGAGAACAATTTTAAATTGATTAAAACTTTCTGATAAGTGAATCAGGCAAAGAAATTTGTTTTAAGAGTAAATCTAGAAAGAGAAATAAATTATTTAAAGACTTCATCTTCCATAAATAAAAATAGATAAAACGATAACTGAACAAAAAGAAAACATTTAAATTCTTAACTGTTTAATTTGCAAACTCTTATAAGTAATTTAGGAGAGAAAATTCTATATCTATACCTATAAAAAACAAATGTCGTTACCTATGATACTTAAATAAATACATTTCATTTTGAAAGGAACTTCTGAGGGTAAATAAGCTAGATGGGGAGAGGGTCACAAACCTTCTGTGAACAAAAAATTATTCTAATTTAAAACAAAATTAAAACAATAGGAATAAACAGAAATCTTTAATTCAAAATAGTAAAACCAAGATAAAAAATTGGTTTAAACTTGTATTCCCAAGATGATTATTATTTAGAACTTATATAAATCAATGTCATAAACCACTAAACCATTAATCAAGTAGACATAAAGAAGAAGAGTGGTTTTGGGCATAGGTTAATATAAGTGACATTTATTTGGAAAGTACTGGGTGGTTAATCCTGTCTGGAAATAAGGACATTGACTAAATTTAGATTGTACCGGTTAATGCTAAGATAATATGGATAGACAACCCCAATGAATTGAACGAAGGGCTTAGTTTTGAGTTCAGAGAAAAACCCTGTTCGAATAATACCTTATAATGGTTAATAAGCTGGAATGTGGAGACAATAGAGATGAGAAAAAAAACAAGTAATTTGAATACTTAGATCTAAAACACTTGGGCAACACTGGATACTCTCAATAGCATATATTTCAATACTCATTCTCTCTCTCTCATATATATATATATATATATGACTTCTTGACCAAAACAACATAATTTGATACTTAAAATATACTTGACAGAAGTAATTTTGCATAGTAACCCATTAGTTACAAAGTAATTCCTCTAATTTAAATAAAAAAAATTCTAAATATGTTGTATTAAGATCTCATTTTTTGTTTGTTCATTGATAGAAAGATCAAACTGTCCATTGGTTCAAAATAAAAGCACATGATACAAAATAGAATACTTTAATTACATTCGTAGGGAAATAAATAAATGCTAAGCTGAATTCTATGTAAAGTAAATATACAGTATTGCCCATAATATAAACTAAAATAATAATTATTATTAATTATTAATATAAACTAAAATATTTCTTAATATTAAATCGTAATTTAATTTTTTTTGGTACTAGTTCAAACACATTGATTCTATTTGTTTATTCTGAGAATTTCAGAAAAATCCATGCGCTAATTTTTGAAATATACATGAATAATTGTAAATTTTGTTTCCGTTCCTTATATTATGGCCGATACTGTATATTACTAAATTTTACAGTAAAGACTTGAATTTCAGCTTAATGGCAGCTCAACAACACTTGCAGCCATTTAGTATTGATGGAAAATCATTTTCCAAAGCAAAGAAGATTTTCTTTTTAGGTTTGATCTAGGAAATAGAGCACTTAAAACAAACTCTAAGAGAAAAGAAAAAATTCATTTGGTTTTGTCACAGATCAACAATCTTGATAAAACAAGGTGAAGAATAATTATTTGCATAAATTTTAATTTTGGTAGAAATTTTTATCATTTTGATAATCTTTAAATCAAGTTATAACAGACACAATTTTTAAAGGTTTTCATTTTTAATTCAGGCAAAAGTGAAGTAAAGTTTTCCATTAGATTGTTTTTCAGGTCTTTTTTTTTTTTTTTTGTTTGGACAAGATCATAAGGTTAGGCAAGCAATTGAAAAAGCTTTGATACAAGTATAATAGTGAAGGAAAGCACTTCAGATCTATCTCCTCGTTACACTCACAACATCTTTTCTGGATTTTGTATTATAGCTTCCTCAGTAATCACAGCTTGTGCTGTTCTACTTTTATCATAAATCATTTGGATGCTGTGATGTCATAGGGAAATTCTTCAAAGAGTCACCAAGCAAATCTTTCTTTGATAGAATATCTTACATAGCTAATACATCCATCATTTGGACATAGATTTCCTGTTTTAACCCTTTCATGGTAAAGTTATTCTGAACTCAATAGACTCAAGATGAGAGGGAGGTTTCATTTTGAAAGAACTGTTCAACATTATGGCCACTTATAAGAAGAACAAAGTCAGCCTTTTAATCCTTCCTTGTACCAAGAATTAGATTCAGTTCAAGTACAATTTTAAATTTCCTGATTTTCAAATTAACCATTTCAACAAAATTCCACAGCAAGAAAGTATTAATTATCTAAACATATTCAAGGAATAGGAATCAAATACTGTTAAACTTCTTAAAAAACCTAAAACTTAAGAAAAAAAATACCATGCATGAATAACAACTAGCAGAACCCATGGAAATTACAAGGTAGTTGGAAATTTTTCAAACACAATAAAATATAACAAATATAAAATGATTTCTGTAAAGAGAGAGCGAATAAAATACAAAGATGTAAAGTAAAAGGAAGATTTTTTTTAATTTAAGAAGTCACAGTTTTAACATGAATTTTAAAATAATTATGAAAAAAATTAAACAACTTGAAACTGTAAACAGCCATTAAAAAAAACAATTGCACAAGAAATTGTTTTAATGATTTTTACCTGATAAAGAGCAAATGTAAAGGGAAGTGATTGGTCCCTCTTTAATTGCATTGATTTTTAAGCTCTCAGATCTGGTGAAAGTGCCATTCAGTCGGCTTTGAATGAAATAATTTTTTAAATGTTTTCTCAAAGTTTTGGTACATTCTAATAGAAGTGATAAAGAATTGTAATTCAAATAACTCAACCAAATTCCTTGTTTGGGGCTTTTTGTATAAGTTTCAATCATAGGCTTTTTTTTTCTTTTCAAAAGTTCTACCATTGCAACAACAAACCAATAAAGAGAAGAGACAATAGTAATAATCACACATACACAAGGGAGATATATATCTGATTGAGGAGGAGAGCTTGCTCTTGCAGTCAAACGTAATGGAAGAGATTTATGGTCACTCTGCCTTCATTATTCACCACCAGGCTTGGCATAGTAATAAAAAGCTCTGCTAATGTGTGAAAAATAGATGCAGAAGGGTCATACTATACAATGTCTAGAGCTATGCTCTCTGTTTCTTTTCTTTTACTCTAGTTTGGTAGGTCTTTGTACAGGCACAACAGACTGGTATGGAGAAGAGCCTGATGGAGTTGCATGAGGTGATTTATTGTCAATGACTCCAGGGAAAGCCACCGGTTACTAGGTATACAATTAATTAGAAGTGGGTATGAGATCTCAATAATATTAATCTTGTTTTGAAAAGTAAATAAACACAAAATTAACAAAATTTGTGGAAAAAACTGGATTAATTTTATTATTAAAAAGTTTTTACTTTTACTTCATCTCTTTTGTTACATGAATAATCATAAAAATAAAAATTCATTTGCATTTAAAGATTTTTTTAAAAATTAGATAAAGAATTTGGAAGTGAGGGATGAAAAAAGTCTTTAGTTTTCTAAAATGGGCAGGGGTCAATAACATAAAAAGACCGGGGAGAGGGAGAATCATTGTCATAATCTAAATACCTAAATAAAGAGGTGAGATTGAAAAAAAAAATGTCCCCTCCTCCATTTCCCTTAAAGAGAAGTTATATCTACTTGGTCAAGCCAAGGAGCAATCCAAGTTAAGCACAAGTAGAGTTTTACTTGCTCATTTGGCTTTTGTAATCAGTGTTATTGCCCCTTCTTCACCTCAATGATGAATTAGTCCAATTAAGTTGCTGGGTCCCATCCACCTGGAATTTTGTGATCAGTGTTGTTGCCCTTACACCTAAATGAGTTACTTACTTTCCTGAGTTAACGACCCTCATCTGGTGACAGCTGAAAGTAAATATAATGGTTTTGACACCATCATGGATCGGATGGTATAAGGCATCATTTCATTAGGAAGAGAGAATTAGAGAGAAGATGAAAAAGACCACCCACCAGGCAACAACCGGAAGAAGATCACAGAGAGAGAGAGAGAGGGGGGGAATGAAGGAGATAGCCGTTTCTGTTATTGCCGACATGTGTGAATAGGGACGTGTGTGCGTGCGCCCTTTCACATATATTTATTTATTTGACTTCTTAAAATTTTGGTAAACAGGTTAAGAAGACTAAGAAGAAACATTCCAAAGAACCAGTATTCCATTCCCACCGCACTTCCAAGCCACACAAATCTTCATTTTTTGGTAGCAGCTAGTTGAAATAGATAATTTATAAGATCTGAGAGAGAGATCGCAATAAAGAAAGAAAGAAAGCTCTTTCAAATAAAGATAGCACAAAAGTATCAAAAGAACTCACTGAGTAGCAGTGTAAAGAGACCAAAAAAATAAGCTAGCGGGAGGAAAGTAGATTTGAATTAAAGAAAATGTAAAAAAAAAGTGATTGTAGTGAGTGAATATCGAATGAAAAATCAATACAGGAAAAAAATGACAATGAAATTAATAAAATTATATTTAAACATAAAATTTAAAAACTGATAATCGGATCCATATCAATAAAAAGTATCGTAGTAAGTTATCAGAGACAAACAAGAAAAATAACATCACTAAAACTGTGTGCTTGCACTACTATCGTGTGCACACTGCACTTGCACTTACTATGCAACCAACACCAGCAATACTACACAAGTAAGTCGGTTAGGTCAGTCAGTACGCACACACCACACAGTCCGCACTCAGAGCCACAGCAATAATTTTAAACTTTTTTATTATTATTTTTTAAATCTTTAATTGCAAACGTTAATATTAAGCAATTATAACAATAATAATAATCACCCGACGTGTGTGAATCGAATATGAAAATAATTTTAAAGAAAAAAAGTAGTTTCCGTTTCTGAAACCAAAACCACTAAAACATCAATTTCAATGATTTGATCAATCTCGCTTTACCAGACAGACCACCATCAAAACTACAGATATATTTGAAAAAGAAAAATTAGCGAAGTTCAATGTTTTGGTAAAGTGATAAAGATATTTCGTTGAATAACTCGATTAAGGTAATAATATTTATAATAGGATTAGTAAAAAATAATAATAAATAATTAGTAATAATAATGCTGATGCAGTAGAAAAAAAGAGGACATCATCGTAAACACATCAGGCTACACTACAGCAGCCAGCCAGACTAGAGCAGTCAGTAGTGAACAACTTGAGCCAGGAGGGCGATAACGAATGAACGATAAACGATGAAAAATACGAAGGGAAGAAAATGGTTTTAGTTTAAAAGAATACTAATAAAATCAAAGGTCACGACAAAACAAGCATTGAATGAAACGGATTGGGGGTATTGAAGAGGTTAAAATAACAAAAAAAAATCAAGTGTGAAAACAAAAAGAAATGTTGAGTAGTGAGTGGAGTAGTAGTAGTGGTGGCTAAGATAAATAATAGAAAGAATGTTCAAAAGTGAAGAGAAAAGAAAGGCAAATGTGTGTGTGGAAAAGGGAAAAGAGGGCAGAAGAATGAATTTTTTCAGGATCCAGGTCGTCAAAATAAGGGTGTATTTTAGAGCATTGCGTCGGTGGTGGTAGGGGTTGGTGTGGTGACGGTGGTGCTATTGAAATTAGTTCACATAACTTACTACGGTAAGTAAGTACAGAATTTGTATTACAAGAAACTAGGAACAGTAATTACTTACGACGTACACAACAAACCAAACAAACCACACATTACAAACAAAAACGATCCACACTCTGCTGCTGTCCCAAAATTTCGTAGACTTAAAAATTTTACTCGCCAATCAATAAAAAAAATCAATCCTCCAAATAAAGACCATCATTTTCCAAGACTTTTTGGCATCGATGAATTTTTTCAAGCTTTTGGGTCTGGCGAAAGTACTTATTCAGCCGGCTCTTTGAATTAAAGAATTCTTGACACGCTCCCATGAACTTTTGGAACAAATGTATAAATCAAGATTTTTTTTTTTTTTTGCTACCAAAAAGTTTATTTAAATAAAAATTTACGAGAGAGAGAGAGAGAGAGAAAGAGAGAGAGAGAAAGATTGATTTTGCATTTTAAAAAAATCATCTATTGCATTATAAGAAAATAAATACTATTTTCGATACAGACACCATCATCAACCAGGTAAAAAGCAAAAGAAACCCATAAAGAGGGAGATGGAGTGAGTCCCCTCGTCAAGTAAGCCTTGTGCCCCTCTCTGTCGATCCATCATCACCAGATGATGAGGAGTGAGAGTGAGGACAGACAGAAATATAAAAAAAATAGGGTTAAAACAATATGAATTATCATTTAATAGCAATGTATGCATTCTTATTTAACAAACGCCATGAAAAAAAGAAAAAGATGATTATATGATGGTGATATTGTTTAGTCGTAAACTAAAAAATAAATCACATATTTTTCTGTACCTAACAACCGTGCGTGCACAGTAAATGCACTCAATGCACTCACTGTGCAAAGGCAGCTGATTTTTTTCATTTAGTTCATCTAACTTACCCCCTGTCAGTCTCACACATTATTTAATATTTCAAATGACATTTTCACACCACGACGAAGTTTATATAAAACTATAAACAATGAAAGAAAGAATGACTGAAATTGCAAATAACTGAATTCAAGCTGTCATCTGTCTGTCAGTGTTTTTTTTGTTGTCCGTTCTTTTCTCTTTTTTTTTAAACTTTCATAAATTTCTGTATGCAGACACAAAATCAAAAAGGAGTAATAGTGAGAGGACTACTGGAATGATGAGAGACAATAAAAAATAAAATAATTAAATAACAAAAATAAAATTTTAAATTTTTACTAAAATTGTTCAGTAGTTGGTTTTTTAAACCAAATAAAGAGCTGTTACTGTTAAGTTGTTTTTTCTAAATCAATTTTCTTTAATTCACTTAGTTTAAAAACTCAAATTAAAACCAATAGATAATTAATTTTATTGGGTTTATAAAAGTTTGGATTTTCTTGGGTGGGAGGTGGGTGGACTTACTGGCGTTTAAATTTTGGAGAGGTGTGTGTGTTTGTGTGGAGGTTCAACTTAAAAGGAGATTTCACAGCAGCAATCAGCATCAGCAATAAATCGAATAATCGGTATTGATTGAATAGTTTGGTTTTAGTAAAAAAAACACCAAGTAAAAATAAACGTCTTCATAAAAAACCGATTTAGTTTTTAAAGAAGAAAAAAAGGGCGAAAAATAATAATTCATTTTTATTTCTTTGCTTGTGTTTTTACTTGGGAGCAAGAGAGAAAAATAAGATATGTGATGATATTCGTCGTTCAACTTCACAAAAATGTAAAAAAAATATTGGCATTACAATAAGTTTACATTGACAGCAACGAAATATTTGACAAATCAAAGATAATAAAAAAAACTATTTTCTTGGGATAAGGTATAATCAGGGTTTTTTCTTTTATTAAAAAATATTTGAATTGGAAGACATGACTGTTATTTCGTAACTTCGACATAAATAAAAACCAGAGAAACATTGCCATTATTATTTCCTCATAGATTGATTTACTTAAAACTGGATTTCTTATTATTTGAACCAAAAAAGAATTAGTATAAAAATCTATAATAATTGATAATAAAGAAAGACAATGATATTTTTTATATATGTAAATAATAATAAAGTTCATTCAGATCTAAATTGATTGATAGAATGGAATTGAATGGTTTGTGTTGATGTTTGTTTTTTGGTCTTCTTGGTCTAAAAGAGAAATTTATTGAATATTTTAGGATGTTTTTCTTTTGGTCTTTTAAATTTATCATTTTTAACATAACCCAATCGTAAATGATTAAATATTAAATGAATATAATAATAATAATGTTTTAGTGACTAAAAATTATTTCGTTTTAAAATAACAAATAATTATCACTTAATGACAAAATTATGATTTGTTGTTGCAGTGGTGTTTTCAATGATATTTGAACCTGATTCAGACGTCATTAAATAAATAGACATAAGAATATATAAAAAATAATAATAAAAAACAACAATGATTACATTTTCTTACATGATAGTTGTTGTTGTTGTTGTATATTTCTAACTTGGTCATCCATTCAATAATTGTCGTGGAGTTTTTTTTTATGATTCCGGTTTTTTTTCTGTCTTTTTGTTGTTGAATAGATGCAGTTTTATTCTATTTTTGTTAGTTGTTGATTACTCGATTAAGATAACAATTTTTTTCTAGTGCTTCCTAATAATTTTTGCAATTAAGTCTTTTTTCCGTTCTTTTTACCTTTCCTGTTTTTAGGCACCAGAAAAATAATGCAACCAACTTCGAATGAACTGGCTGTTAAAAAGAATTCCAGAGACTACCTTTTTTTAAAGAGTTGTCTTGAGAAAATCCCAGTTAGAATAATAATGAAAATAAAATAATAAAAAGTAAAGAACGATGAAAAAAAAGGCAGAAAATAGTTTTAAAATATATAAAATGGACGTGGCTGGTTTCACTGTTTTTCTTTGTTATCATAGGAGGTAAAACTCGCCGAAGGGCCTGTAATAGCCGTTCATGGTTCCTAAAGTAGAGTCACGCCGATTTGGCATCAATCCTATGACGGATATCTGGGTATAGAATGTAGGATGGTGGCACGGGTGAGCATCAAAAATTGTCATAAAAAATAGTAATCGGTTACCAACAGCGAAAGCTGGGAACAGCCATGTTGATGTGTGCCGTGCGCAATTATGTTACGATGATTCTGATTGGTCAATATCTCAGCAATGGCTGACGTTTTTCAATTCCGTCTTTTTTTCCTCTTTTTCTTTAGTTGTTTCTTCAGTATTCTTTTCTTTTCCCTTTTACTTATTTGCTATTATCCTGATCATTAATTTTCTCCCCGGTAACATCTCAATAAACTCCTTTTCATTTTCCTTGCTTCTTTAGAGCAACAGCACAACTCCCCACTAAAACAAAGTTCTTTTTTTTCATCTTTTGCACCTTTTCTTTCAAACTTAATTAAAAAAAAAATAAAGAAAAAAAATAAACGCTGTCAAAATTGTCTTGTTTATTTTTCTTTGGTTTTACTCTCTCTTCTTAACCTTTGGATCTGACTTAACAAAATTACAAACTAGTCACTCACTCACTACTCACTAAGATTCGGTTTGTTAGAGAACCGTAGGGCTAAAATGGGTATGTCTTTTTTCGCCTTTAAGTCACCAGGACCGATATATCGGCCTTTTAGAATCCAAGGGTTTAATTATAGCCATGTTTTCTCTCTATCCTATCCAGTTCAGTCTCGTCTCAGCCAACAACACTTTTCGTTTTCTTACCTATCCCTAACCCTCAAACCACAAAAAAAAAAGAAAAAAAAAGGGAGCTTGTTGAATTTCAGACAAGCTTGATATATATGCAACTTAACCTAAAATCAATAATCTCGAAATACAACGACGTAAGCATCTTGTTCTCTGGATAAAGGCAGGAAGGAAGAGAGTAATGACTATGGATGGAAGGAGGTGAAAAAAGATATATTGTTTTAAGAGTTAGGCTTTTTAACATATAGGGTGAGGTGGGACACAGTCGGTTCACGGATGCACACACCAACCACCCTTTTTCTACAGAAAAGGAAAAAAGTTAAAATTCAAGAAAATATCTAATTCATTTCTTGACAAATTTCTTGACATAAAAGGCCTTTTTTTCATCCCACTATTAATCCAATATTTCTATAAATAAAAAGAGATAAAAAAATATAATTTTCTTTTTAAATATGGAAGTTTTGTTACTATTTATTAAGATAACAACTAACAATATCTAACTTCTAAACAATCTAAGAACCATTATATCATTGAATTGCTATGATGAAACAAAATTTCAAGTTGAAAGACCTATAAATTTCTAAAAAAAATGTAAAAATGTTAGTGTGATTTAAAAAAAAAAGGCATACATTTATTTTCAACATGTCAATTGGTCTCTTTAACTGAGAGAGCAATTCAGGAAGAAAAGGAAAAGAATCAGATATAAATTTATTTCAACCAACATGTTGATACATTGGCCTATTTCAACTGAAAGTATGGCTCTCCATATGAACAGTCGGAAGGAGCCAATGTATGAAAAGTGATTTTATTAATTTCTTTTTGTAGACCATTGTTTCTGAGGGAATTTTGCCCATTCTTACTGAAAGGACTTCTTCAAAGCTTCCGTATTATCATGAGGGTACAGGTTTTCTTCTTTAAGATAGACCTGACATATATGTCCAGAGGATTTAAGTTTGGAGATGAAAGAGGCAACACTTCCTTTCTCCAAAAAAGCAGAACAGTGAGTGACTCTTACACAGCATCAGGTTGACACATTTTTACAAAACAAAAATTAAATGTAGAAAAATTTCAGGCTAAAACATAAAAATATATTAATATTATATATTCTTCTGAACCATCATATAAAATAGATAATAAATAAATGTTTAATTAGGCTTAAATGATGCATAAAGGTGTTATTCAGTAAGTAATATTTCGGATTTATGACTCCATTATCAAACTTGTTCTTTTATGTCATTGTTTAATAAGCTCTTTTCACTGCTTGATGTTAGATTTTGTTTTTTTTTCTCCTTTCTGTTTATGTTTGGTTGTCATAGATGTCTCATGACGTTAATGAGATATTACTTACTGAATAACACCTTTACGCATCATTTAAGCCTTATTAAACATTTATTTATATGTATCTGCAAAGACAATGAGCCAAAAATAGACAACCCAGAAAATGAATAATAATTTAATTTTTGAAAATTCGATTAGTAACTTTGTCCACGCCTTTTTTTTTCCAATATTCAGAAAATCTTTGTATATTTCAGACTGTTTAGTGGAAGTGGAGAAGTAATGGTTTGGATACCAATGTCAGCAGTGGGAACTACGAACATAAAGGTGGTCAAGAGAAGAATGATTGCATCTGAATACATGAACATGATACACAATAAATCTCTTAAAGAAGAAGGTGAAAAGTTATGTAAATTAACCCGATTTTATCAGCAGAATAATACCCCCAATCCACACTGCTCGTTGTACTAGCAAGTTCTTTGAGGATGAAGAAATCCCAATCTTCATTTGGTTCACCAGAATTGAATGTCATCTGTGGGATTATCAAGTAAGAAATGTTCATGAAAATGGAAAACAATACAATTCTATCAATGATCTAACTCAGAGGTCTCCTAACTACGCCCTGCGGGCCAGATCCGGCTCATAAGGCCCCTCAATCCGGCCCGCAGAAACACTTAAGAAATAAACAAAATTAACTTTAAAAACCGCTATTTCCACTACATGCAGAAGTGCGCGTTATGTCGCAAGTAGGGCGACCACAAATCGAAAAATCTTTAATAAATAAAAATAGGTTAATACATATTTATTATACCATTCATTTTTTAAAGTAGTGCGGTAAATTTTTTAGCAATTAAAAAAGAAAAAAAATTAAATATTTTTTTAAAAGCTTGTGTTATGTACTTCGTTAAATTAAAATATTCACTCTTTGATCCGCGGTTTGTCCCTCAACATGCTGGATGAAAATTCATGAGGCCCTCGGGCTGTAAAGTTTGGAGACTACTGATCTAACTAAAGCAATATTTGATGTGTAGCAGACAGGTTTTACAACATTTGTTTTACAACAATAGATACCCAGTTATGGCAGAGGAGGATTTCTCGGTGCTAGATTTGAAACCAGCGAATAGCAAACAGTTCATGTTCGGCCATCAATGACACAGCATCTAAACTAGCAGCCAGCATTATCTCTTCTTCCATTCTGAAGACAACAAGACAGCACCAGAAAGTTTTTTTCTTTGTACCTGACTCGACAGACTATGAACAACGAATAAGCGACATATCCACATGGATTTTTAAGATCAACCAACCTCCTACAACGAACCTTTGCAAATATTCAACTTCACGATAAGACTTACTATACTTAAATAGCAATATACTCAAGTAGCACACAACACAACCTTTTGAACACCATGTGCTATAGATGTATGGAAGAGAGTGCCCATGTATTTATTACTTTGCAAGTCTGGTTTCCAGGATGAAAAACAGAATTTGTGAAGTTCTAATTAACAATCGGGGAACAAGACTTTATTAGAGTAAATTTGTGTTGATATTTTTGTTTTGTTTACATAATAACTACGTAAATGTAACTGATTCTCAATATTCTGGATTTTGTTCATTTAATAAATGAATGAGTACTTCATTGTTTCAAATATCTCTTAATTAATCATAACAGAATTCAACAGAAAGAAAAACGCCTAATAAAAGTGTGTGTAAAGTTATGTCCACCACTGTATATATGTATTTAAACATACACATAGTTATATACATTATTTAAACAAACATACATGCACATATATGCATGCAAACGTATTTATTTGCTCATACACACACACATATATATAAACCTTAAATTACATGCAAGTACATGCATAATATCCTATTTACTTTGTCGATCACTAAACCAAGTTAGGCACAAGGTCATTTTTACATGCTCTATATACCTGGGCTTTTTGAATTCAGTGTTACCCTTCACCTAGATGAATTGCTCTCCCGAGTTGCCGAGCAGCATCTGCTCAAGGCAGCTAAAGGTGAATGCAATGGTTTTGAATTGGATTTGAACTTCAATGCTTCAATAATCTTAGACATAAAATGTTTACTTTAATTAGTCAAAATATCCTTCTCGGTCAACATTCCAACATTCTTCACAGTTAGTAAAACAAAAAAACATTTATGAAGCATGTAGAGTTATATAAAGAGAATATATAAAGAATGTTTCATAAATGTATACCTACTTTTGGCCCACCATTATAATTATTTTCATCTTCATAACTCTTGATTTTTTTTTTTTTTTAAATAAAAAAACGTTTTTATAATAGTATACTAACTTTAAGCCCACCCTAACATGCCACACATATATATAATTTGTGATTTCTAAATATGAACTCTCGCAAATAACTCATGATTTTTTGCAATCACTAGTAGTGAAAGGGTTAGGGTAAGAAATCAGTTATATTAAATTATCTGCTTATAAAAGCTGTTTGGTCTGTTTGATTCTTCTGGCAGCAAAAACACTTTAATCAGTTGTAATGCTATCAATGCCAATTATTTATTACTAATCAAATTTTAGTTAAAAACTCAATTTCGATAAAATGTTTCATAGGAATCAAAAAAAGGAACTTATCTATCAATTTACCTTGATTTAGTCTTGTTATGTTGCCTGTGTACACCTATTAAGAAAATATTTTTACACCCTTGTTGGTTATTGTCATATAACTTTTATTTGCACTACAACCATTTATATATTTCTATAAGTTTTGTTTGTAAGATTTATTGGAGAAAAGATGGGAATTCATACCTTTCCCAAAAGTATTAGTTGACATGTCAACATAGACAGAACAACTAAGATTCCAACTCGCATACTACGGTTCCGAAGTTTGATTGCCTATCCACTGGGCTACGTCAGCCGCCCTTATTCCTTATGGCTATACATATATCATATAGTCACAAAGGTATTGAATAAAAGTGAACATAATAGATAAAATAGCACTTGAAACAAAGTAAAAAAAAAAGATACTGCTGGATAAGCACCTCTACCTCTTTTCTTTTGGGTTCACATTTTGAATAGGTACTCTTGGAAACATTATGAATCTACATTTTCTTCATTGTGTCTGTTGTATTAATTTGGTCTACTGAGACCTCTTTTTTTTTTTTTCTTCTCTCTGTGTATGCTAGTAATGGATTAGTCCATTCTATTTTATACAAGGTTCGTGTAATATGGACCAATCAGAGAGTGGAATTGGGACAATATTATCTATAAAAAACAATCAGCTAAACTGACTTCCCACCACTGCTAGTACCTGCTATTATTGCTTGGATCTATTATTGCTGAGGACCATCAATCTTTCATATTTGATTCTACTTATAGTTGGATAATTTACCATTTTAGAGTTAATTACCTATATTGTCGGACTTTGATATCGTCAAACAATTTAATATTAGATTTATTTATTTACCTAGACTTTGATTGAACTTATCTTGTCCCATTCTTACTAGGAATAATAGCATGAGATTCTATTACAAGTGTCATAATCTATAAATGGATACTAGTTTAATACGGAACAAATCAGGTGAGAAATCAATGTCTGTTCAGAGGAGGGAGGGGTATACACAATTGCTTGACATATCACTAAAATGTCAAAGAAAGCACCATTTTTGTAAATTGTTTTAAGAGACAAGGAAGTAAGAGTCAGGACTTTAGAATCATAAGAAAGAAAAAGAAAGAAAGAAATTTACAAAATATGCATGACAAAACTCCATCTTTCTTTTCAAATTGTTCCTGAATAAAGAATATGAATATAATCGGATTTTTTCTACCTAACCACCCTTTTAGTTAGCATAATTATTCTGTCATCAAATATCAATTCCCAAATACCAAGATTGATAAGCCCTAAAATAAATCAATCATTTATTATAATGAGCATTAATTTTATTGCAGACTTTTGTCCTCATCTTGGTGGTTTTTGTTGTTTTCTCACTATGTTTCAGCCAACTTCACCTTTGTCCATCTTCCGGTGATTAACTGTAACCTCAGAAGAGATGCTGAGTCTTGTAACTGTATCTTGAGTAATCACTGCCTTCCATAGTTGATGTGTGTCGCAGTTGCACCACATTTTTTAACGAGTAAACCTTCTGGCCCTGAATACTGGGGATACGGTTGCAAGACTCAGCATTCCTATCTGAGGTCATGGTTAATCACCTGAAGAAGGCCACAGGCAGTTCTGTGCTTAATCACATAGCAGCCCTGATGCAAAATACGCCTTGCGGCTCATTTATCTTAAAAAGATAACTTGCATACTCACAAAATATTATAGGCTTCGATCAAAGTCTATATATACATACATAAACAAATATATATAGATAGACAAACAGAGAGATGGATTGATAGATGTATATTTCAACATGTAAGTGTAATAATAATTTTCTAGTTAATACTAATGATTAATTAGTTTGGTTATTTGTTGCATTACAAAGGATCTATAAATCCAAGGAGCCTTGCACCCCTAGGAAGCTTTCCCCCCCCACCGGGGACTGCGGGGGCCCTAAACACAGCCCTAGCCACAGGTAAAGTTGGCTAAAACGTAGTGAGAAAACAAAAACTTCAAAAATGAGGACACAAGTCTGCAATAAAAATAATGCTCAGATTATGAAGCCTTATCTCAAAATAAGAAAATAATACAATTTAATAATGTTAAACATTGAATAGATATTAATTCTAAGGGTGTGTGATGGAATTATCTGACTAAAAGAGCAAACTTGCTTTTATTGTTTTGGTCTTTTTTTTTCTATTTGAGCGAACCACTTACCCGATCATGATCATCAGCAGCAACCAAGCCTCCTATCGTGAAAGTAATTGAACTAACACGGTGCTGTGCCAAATTTAACTCTCAGGTGCCAGAATTATTATTCACTGCAAAATTCTTCACTGTAGAAGAGGATTAGCTTGATCAATAGTGGAATTTGAGCTTGGATACAGAATAGAGTTTGTGAGGGTGATGTCTTTCTGAGGAGAAATAGTGTTGGGAAAATATCACTGCATGAGAGTTTTTATCTTTACACTTACATTCGTCCAGTTTCTCTCAGGGGTTAGGTTTGACCTCTTAGCAGCTATTTTTTTCTGACTGAAAACCAAATCAAAATTGTTCTATAAATACTTTCTATATATAAATTTCAAGTTTCTAGACAAAAAATGGTGAAGCAGTTTGGAGGTCTGACGTCATGAAACTTTTGAACAATTCTTTGAATGGTAGACTTTAAGAGTTTGTAAAAATTTAGTTTAAATTGGGCTGTTTTTTCTAGAAAATGATTATTTTTTAAATTCTCAATTTTTCAAACTCATCGGCGGTATTCCAAAATAACACCTCAGAACACTCCCAGACACATAAAGTACGATTGTGGGAATATTTTCAAGAAAAATCGACCTAGCAGTTTCACAGTTCATATGGAACAACAAATATTTTCAAAACTTGCATTAATTAATTGTAGAAAAATGCCTTAGGTCAAATGGTGTGAAAAAAAAAAAAGAAGAAAGGATTGAAGTTGAAATTAGACAAAAATAAAAATACTAAATTGAATGAGATTTAGGGAGGTAAATGAATGAATGTGCACGATTTATAGGGAGTGTTTTATTTAGAAAGTTGATAGTAAAATTCTGTGTGTGTGTGTGTGTGTGTGTGCTGAAACATCTGTTTTTTTTCTGATATTTACTAAAAAAAAAAGATGCTTGACACTAAAAATAAATCTGTTAAAAGGAAAAAAATCAACCCTAAGTTTCAGAAAAAAAACAATAAGTCAAATAATTCAGAACCCTCGAGGGAGACCGATGGGTAATTAGGTTGAAACAAAATGAAACAGAGTCGTCGAGGTGGAGCATCGGTAAAGGCTAGGACTATGGAATCATATTACGTATTATTTCATCTACCTTTACCCACCTCAGGCAGATGGTGCTCGTTAACTCGGGAGAGTGGCTCATCTAAGCGAAGGGCAACACTGATTTCAAAAGCCCACAAAAGATCCTTCAGTTTGGGGGTTGAGGATGGGGCTAGCGACCCTTTCTTGTAAAACAAGTATGCTACGGAAACAGCAAAAAAAAAAAAACAATTTGTGGTCCAATACACCACTGGGTGTAAAGATTGATGATAATGAAACAGAGGATAATAAAGATAAAAAAATAGTCCAAATAACATTCGTAAAATCTAAAAATTAAATTTTGTGACATTTATTTCATAAAATCTATTTATAAATTATAGTTCTTCTGAAGCATCATATTATTTAGATAATAAATGAAGTTTTTAAATAGCTTAGATAATAAAACACTTAAAACGCATCATTTAAGCCTTTTAAAAATTTTATTCATTCTTAAAATAATTTATATTTTGATTATAGCAGTATTACTTTATTCTTTAATAAAAATAATAGCAATAATATTTAATTGTTTATTGCTCATTGAAGTCTCAATGAGCCATAAAGATCTTATTTTATTTGCACTCAAGAGTTTTGCAACAATTTATATACGCTCAATTATAGAGTAATTCTTCTAAAAACATTGATCGAACCAGAATTAATTATTAATCATGAAATAACAATTAAAATTAGTTTCCTTGCTTTGGTGTATCAGACTGATTCCTATCATCAACTTTAATGAGGTCCATCTCTGATTAGCACGACAAATTGAGAGCCAATCTTTCGATGGTGCTCTTTATTGAATTTGGAATCTTGTCAGTTTCTATTCCTCCTTCCTGCCCATCCTATTCTTAGAAACAAAATGGCCATTGTTTTCTTTTGCTTACAACAGGGTTTCCCAACCTTTTTCAGCAAAAGCCCACCTAGAACACTCAGATACCTACTACTGCCCCCTTCCTACGTGCATCCTTACATAATAATGTTAGTAGTAGTGGTAGTACATAATTAAAGTGAAAATAAATAATTG
>JAUZSX010340585.1:0-10579 GCA_034780655.1 Idiosepius hallami
AGGTTGCTTAAATTTATAGTTAGGGTGCTCAATATCAGTGATAGAGCGTGTATATTAGTAAAGTGTAGACACGGAGTCAACAGCACGGAAAATTAAAATATGAAATTAAAAGTATCAAATAGAATATTAAAATATGAAATTAAAAATATAAAATTCATAATTAAAATCTAAATATTAAAAAAAATACTTACTGCTAGCATGCAATGCTACTAACATCCGTCTCAATCCTATTTAAACCGAATGTAAACAGACTTCCTTTCGGCCTGATGACTGCCTAGGCGAGAAAGTGACAGTCACCGAAGGCTGTTGACTGTTTCTACACTTAAATAATATATATATATATACCCAAATGCATTCTAGAGAAGTCACAAATTGGAAAAAGTTGCTTAGATTCTTAGCATTAGTGCAGAAGGCGCTGATGGTGAGTGATATTAGAACACATAACGATAAACTGAAGGCACTTATTCAGTCAATATTAAAAATGTGTTTCTTTAAAGAGAGTAGTATCTTCCTATGGGCTCAATACTCCTAAATGTACATTGATTCGGAAATGCATGTCCCATTTACTTAAATCATTTGGTTTTCATTATGTAATTAAATATTATTTGATGGTTACTTCATACGAAATTTCAAGAAAATATGTCAAATGCATTATCTGAAATCTTTTGTAGTAGAAGTAAATCCCTACTCAACACTTGAAACTTGAATTCCATCCAGATCATTTTCAATATCTAATCAATTGCTTTGAAGTCAATGTCCATGCCAAAGATTATCAAGAGCCTTTTAAGGTAAAACAAGATTTGCCTTTGTCACAGCCATACAAATCTTGATTTAATGTCCCTTAAGTGCTGTGGCAAAGAGTGTCGAATTGTCATTTTGATTGTACTAAATTGACATAAGTGACCTTTAAACTATAAGAATTCCAGTACGCTGAGCTCAGGGTTTGTGCCATTGTTTAAGAGAACATTGCTTAATGAGTTAAGAAAAACAGTATAAACGGTGTAAGTAAAAGCTTTTAGCCAGTTTTGTCCTTAACTTTTACATTTTTGAGGTGTTAAAAAAAAGGAACGGAAATTTGATTTTAGTTCAGTTTAAAAATTATTCATGGGCATGCAAAAAGAAAAGGAGAAATTAAAATCAACAAGTGTAATTTTTATTAACAAAATCGAAAGATATATTTAATTGATATTAACGATTTTTATTATAAAAAAATAAACATTTTTTTAAACAAACAGAACAAAAACGAAAAACAACCCCCCCCTGAAAAACCACACAATTCCTCCCGAAAAAAAAAACAAAAAAAAAACAACAAAAGTCAACGCAATATCATTGCTTAATGTTATTCTTTTGCTGTAATTGGTTAGGGTTTAAATTTTTCGATTTTGTTTGAGAGTTCTCTTGCGTTTGCACATTGAGTGAATGAGAAAATGGAACGGAAATTAAGTTTCCATCCCTTTTTTTCAAAAAATCTAAAAATGTTAATGACAAAATTAACAAGCTTTTCATTATTATTTGAACTATAACGTTGAGCAATTTGCAAAATGAGATTGCAGAAGTTTGCTTCTTTCTGATTGATCATTGGAAGCATTCCATTTTAAAAAAATGTTTTTATTCATATATAAATGGTGTTTACATTGTAATTACTACTTGGGTTTGAGCGATTGGTCAACTGCTGGAAACTGACAAATACTTTTCTGGTTTTAGTTTTCCTAGTCATCAAATTATACATTTAATTTTCATTTTCGAAATATTTTCGTTACAATGCCACGAATTGTTCACGGAAATAGGAGCGGAGTGAACAATCGGTTAATCGGACGATGCCCGATGTTTTGGCCCTGCAAAGGGGTCAGTCTGGATGCCAATAAAATTATCAATGATAACATACTTGTATTCTGACTCGGGTCACTGTTTTAGATTATTTTTTTATCATTGGTAAAAAAAAGTTAAAAAGATAGAGGTTTGGGATCTGGAATCGTATATTATATTTATATTTACTAATATAAGTGATGTAGTGGCCAATAGGTGAACAAGCCTGACTGGTTTCTATCCTGGCGAAAGGATAACCTGCAGAGCTGTACTCATAACGAGTGAATATATATATATATATATAATTGAATTATATAAGCAAAGCTTAGATATACACAAAGGTATGTTGAAGAAAGGAGAAGAGAAGTATGGAGTATCTATCTATATATATATCAATTAATAAAAGAGGGATGAAATCGATAACCGGTTTCGCCCAGAGGCTTTCCAAATCGTTTCTCTGAGGACGTGTAAAGTAATTAAAAAATGGGAATAAAATAATAGAAAAAAAAATTTTATTTTGGAAAAGGAAGGAAAGGAAACTAGAGCCCTATTCTAGCAAGTCCCAATAAACACTCTTTCTGCTTACACAGAGAGGTTTCATGGGACCTGATGTAAAGGGACTCCAGTACCTTCAAATGAAAGAGAGAGTGTGACCGCGCTTAAATAGCAAAACGGTCAACACTAAAATCTCTGGCACATCCCTACTATTTATAATGTGCGCCGCTTGCCGCTATAGAGGACCCGGATGAATTAACGAGTTGGTTACTTCTAGAGCCCGGATTGAATAGTCATATATATATATATGTGTGTGTGTGTGTTTTATAATCATTTATCAGCTTTTTCTTTAATTTAATAATCAGTGTAACTATTAATTATTCAGTAGATCAAATAAACATTTATGAAATCAACAGCGTGTTTTATTTGAGCAGAGATAAGGCTATAAAACCAATTAAGCCGATTGTTCTAAGTGCACTAGACGAAACAACAGACAAGAAAAAAAAATGGACAAAGAGTAAATAAGTATATACGAATAAAATATAATTACACTAATTAAAGCAATGACAATAAACAAATTAACGATAAAACAAAACATTCTTTATCTTCGTCAAAGAACTAATATTAAAACAATTAATAAAACCTTTAAAGTAAAACGTGTTTGTGCACGAAAGATGAAGGTAAATATTTTGTATGCTTTATTTTTTTCGTTAGTCAAAAATAGTTCTAATGGTTAAATTTCAAGAAGACAGGCGCACAGAGTAATTAATCGTATCCAATACTTCGGTAGAGAAATGTTGCAACTTGCAGTAATGGCCACAATAATTGGTTAACCTCAAGCAGCAAACAAGAAAACAATACCCCCTCTCCAAATACTAATTTGGAATAAATGATCCTACTACAAAAAATAAATAAGTGAAAATAAATAAGTAATCCCCCGTCAAAAAAGGGGTACAATTAATTAAACTCCTCCCGCTACAGTAAAAAAAATAAATTACAAAGTTCTAAAAATCATTACAAAAATAATTATTTAATTAATAATTGAAAATATTTCATAATGATTAGATTACTCTAACATTTTTTTTAGTTAGTTGCTTTCCTGAAAAAAACTTAAAACAAAACACAAAAAAAAGAAACATTTTTGGCGTTTTCTAATATCGATAATAAAAGGTGTTATGAACTTACCTTGACTTTATATTCCTGGTCACTTCTCACCATAAAACAGTATTAAAAGTTATCATTAATATTTTGCTTAAAACACTTGAAGAATCATTTAATTTTAGGTATGAAAAAAAAATCTTAGTCCTTTAAACTTTTCCGAACAAGAACTTCAAATGTTGTGGTTTATAGCATTAAACACTTTATGCCCACACAATTAGACCAATTCTATAGGCCGCAGTTTCACCAGACAAGAATCACTTTTATTAGTCTGAAGAAGTGGTTGCAAATTTAAAAAAATATATTGTCTATAAAATCCTGGGGAATTTTTCAGTAACTTTTCCCAAGTGAAATTTAGTTGAATTAATTAATTCGTTATTTCAATCTTAATCCTCAAATTGGATTCTGAAACTTTGTCTAGCTTTGTTTCAAAATCTGACCAATCGCTATTTAGCTTTTTATTTACTGTAAAAATGATGGTTTTATTAAAGATTGTGTTGCTAATATTAAATTCTTAGAAATCTGCTATAGCTGCGCTTAATCCTTTGAACCCTAATTTATCAAAATTACCAAATAGTCACTCAGAGCCATTATATTAGGGAAACATTTTAGGATCAAAATGTTGGTGTGTCTTCTTTTGCCTTATGTCTTTAGGGCCGATATATCGGCCACTTAGAGTCGAAAGGGTTAAATAAAAATTATATGATGTTCAGGTAGTATTGACATTTGTTTGCTTATTTTTTTCTTCCACCTTAGGTTTAGGTCACAGAAGAAAAAATCTTTGGTACTTTTGCAGAACAAGCAAATGGAGAAATTGGCCGGAATATTTTGGGGGTCGGGGACCGGTTATAAGACAGCACCGGTTAAGACAGCAATTTGGCTAATGAAATGAACTTAATAATGTTAACCTTAACCCTAGCCCCAGCCAATAAAATTGCTGTGTTACAACCGGTGCAAATCCCCGTGAAAAAGTATTTATCCATTTGCTTGTTCTGCAAAAGCGCCAAATCTTTACTCTTATACCATCGACCAAGAGCCTTTTGGGTTTTGATAGTGTATATACCTTGTTTGAAGTAGTAAACATATTTCATTATTTAGCATTTGATTCGATTGGAAATAATTATCAACAGAACAAAACGAATAATAATAAAAATATTTCAACTTCAAGTATCAAGAATTATCTTTCAAATCCTCATTAGCTTTAACACGGGACTTGTGTTACATGATTAATCTCCCTTTCCCAAAGCTTTCACCAGATTTCATAAAAAAGAACAATTTCTTCGGTAATAAAAAATAAGGGTTAGCTGCTACTGTAGATAAACATAAAACGTTATCTTTTTTTATAGAATTAGATTTAAAACGTTAAAAAGATACAACTTATATAAAAAAGGCATTTTCAGTTAAAAAGCTACAAAGAATACAGTGGTACCATTAAAAGGAGCTACCTTTTGTGCTTCAATATTCATGGTCACATACGTGTCCATCGTCTTTTTGAAACTAACTAATCCATCTTCTGACTTTACGAACTATAACTGAACTTGCATTGTAAACATTCAAAGGTTCACCGTTTCATTTTTTCTGTGTGGAGGAATTTAATAACGCATTTCTTCTTTTGATGCATGTCCATGACAGGAGTAGCTTTCTTAAAACTTCACCCCTCCCCAATATTTGCAGTTGATTGATGAAACTTTTATGTCATGAATGCATAAGTTTAGTCATCTAACAATGCAATTTTCAATCCCCCATGATTCATTCGGTTGGAATAACAAATAGGAGGTATTACTTAATCAACGAACCCTGGGTATATGATCATCATCATCATCTGCAGTCCTTCATTGCTGAAGATGTCTAGTCCAGAAGGTGGCACCCGCTCCTCTGGTGTTACTGCAGGGCACGTGCACCGTGAAACCCTTTGTCGCATAGCACACACAAGTGCACACCAGGCGTGTAACGTTGTAGGCGTCTCTGATAGGACCCGTCCTCCAATTTTTTTGTATTATTTTTTTCCTTCTGGAGGCTCTCAAGCCAGCTACCTCTGTCATGAGCCAGCTGCTCCCAACTCTTTACCTCAATATCCATTGCTCTCAAAGTGTATATGATATACACTTGGTTAATCACCAAAGGGTGTTGATTACAAGGTTAGTTTTACGTATTCATGACAACCCAAGCTTTTTTGTAAACAGTGTTGTCCTTCTTTTAGATGAGTTATTCTTATTAAGTTGGCGGGTCTTATCTACCCAGTTTTTTTTAAACAGTGTTATCTTTCACTTAGATGAGTTACTCTCTCGAGTTAACTAACCTAATCTTCCCTAGTTGCTTGAAAGTTTTGACTGTGATTGGAACTCTTATAATACGATTCCAGAGTCCAAACTTAACAACTTCTTTACCTTCACTTCTTCGTATACGAACTTTATGATTTATAAACTACATTCATCTTTTATTTGTGCTCTAAAGTTTGTTGTATGCGTAACGTAATGGCAGTTATTTTGATTTGTTCATTTATTTAAAAATCGTGCTTTTTTATATCTTTATTTTCTATCGAGAACTCGAGGCTTCTATTATTATTATTATTATTATTATTATTATTATTATTATTATTATTATTATTATTTCATTTTTCTTGGATCGTTGGGGAACAGCTAGTGGCAAGAATTGTTTGGAAACCATGTTTGTAATTCTTATTGGAAAACTATGCACAGGAAATTGAATTTTGGGTGTATTCAATAAAATTCAATATGTTGATGACGAATATTATGATAATAATAAGGATGGTGTCGTTGGTGCCAATCTTGGCGGTTATAATGAGAATGATGTTGATAGTAGTGCTGGTGACAGTGGAAATAACGGTCATAACGATGAAGAGGATAATTAAGGTGGTCATACTACTACTAGTAATACTATTACTATTGATAGTAGGAGTATCACGAGTAATAGTATTACCACCTTAATTATCATCTTCATCGTTATGACCATTATTTCCACTGTCACCAGCACTACTATCGACATTTACAGATTAATATATTTCTTTAGAAAATATTTAGATTTAAAGAAACAAAGCCTCATAAAACAAGAAGATACTTTTAGTAAAGAAACATATCTTATAATAATAAGGAAGCATATCCTATAATATTTTGCATAAAAAAAATCACAAAAAATAACTCTTTTTAAATGAATATACAATAATTTCATTTAAAGTTGATAACTTTTTGGTGGGTTGAAGTTTCATTGATGTAAAATGATAAAAAAAACTAGATAAAAGAAAAAGTGAAGCAAATGGTTATAGTTGGAAAAAGAGGAGGGAGAAGAAGAAACAGAAAAAGTAAAATAAAAAAGAGAAGAAGAAGAAGGAGAGTAGCAACAACATTAATAACCAAGGCGATATTAATAAGAACTAAGAGAAAAACAAAACAAAAAAAAAACCTTACGTAACAATATTTAGGAAAAAATAAATAAAATCATTTTTTTTAATTACAAAAAATAATGTTCCAGAACAACTCTCCCACCGAGTAAACAACTCTTACTTCTCCTTAAAAAAATCCAGTGTGAAGTAAAAAAAAATAAAATCAAAATAAATAAAAGCGGGAAAAATACCCCAAACAAATAAAGTCATTGATCAGTCATCGCTATTTCGCACCAAGCTTAGTGGCAACACGTTTTCTGAAAATCTTGAACGGGATTGGTAGCCTGAAGTCAGCATTTTTTCCACCTTAGAAAAAGAAAAAGGTAAATAGAAAAAAACAACATCAAAAAAACAAAAACCAAAAACAAATCCAAAAAAAAAAACCACAGAAGTACGCATGCGCAAACGTAGGTTGGTTGTCAGTTCTGCGTTTACAGATAAATGCATATACCGTTTCTTAGAAACTTATGTCCTCTTTCTGAACTTACATACAAGAAAAATGGACTCAGGCAAAACCTGTGTTTATTACTTTTTTGTAATTTTTATTAATAAGTATAAAAAAAGAAAAAACAAAAAAAAACAGACACCCCCCAAAAAAAACCAAAAAAAAAAAACGAAAAAAAAAAAACAAAACAAAAAAAAAGCATTACCGTAGACCTATAGCTACGTAGTTAAATGGTTGGGGAGATTTTTTTTTATTAATTTTATTTTTAGCTAGTTGCATTTCTTTTTTGGGGTCTTAATATACAGTTATTTAAAAATTGCTAACCTAGAGCGTTTGCTTTCTATTGGTGTAAAAATTAAAGCAGGAAAATACAAACATACAGAAATGCACGCACACAGACACATAGTTTCAGACACACAAACACGCACTTGCATACACACCCACATATGCACACACATATAGAGGCCCACAAATATATTAAAACCACATTCGCCCAAACCAACACGTAGACATGCATATATGTAAAAACAAATAAAACAATATATAGGGGAAAATCTACTTTTACTACTACTACTACTACTACTACTACTACTACTGTCACTAATACTATCACTTATACTACTACTACTTCTGTCACTAATACTATCACTTATACTACTACTTCAACTACTACTGTCACTTAAAATACAACTCCTACTGTCACTACTACTACTACTATTGTCACTTTTACTACTACTACTACTACTACTACTACTACTACTACTGCCTCTGTTTAATTAAAGCAGTGGATACGCAGTCAGACCTTGGAATCGTTGTACGCGAGTCCAAATCCCACTCATTCCGTTCTCATATAGACTTATATCGTTGGGAAAGGTATAAATCCCCACATTCACTCCAGCTATCGGTTAAATAGTGCATATCGAGTTATCAAAAGAGTTGTGCAAAAAAGTTGATGAAAAATGATTGCGCTCGGCATTAAATAACCTAAAATAGTTGATATGCCGTAAAACAAACCCACCAAAGCAAATCAGTACTACTACTACAACTACTACTTACATATATTAGATGAAACTAGGGCAGTGAAGGTGGGGCATTGGCAAAAACTCGGGCTGTGAAATCGTAGTTCGCGAGTTCAAATCCCAGTCAAAACCATTGCATTCAGCTTAAAATGGCCTTGTGCCAAACTTGGTTGGTGCTGCTGCTCACCAAGTAAATATGATATTAGATGAAATTACTACTACTACTACTACTACTAGTTTCATTTAAAGTATCAAGTGAAATTACTGTTACTACTAGTTTCATTTAATATATTTTTACTATTTTTTCTTCTAAAAATCCATTCCTCTTTTGCCATAATCAGTCTTCTATCTTATTCTCTTCTATACATTGCAATATCCTTTTTTTTCTCCGTTTTTCTCCAATTCCTGGCTTTGATTTTTATTTTGCCCTTGGCAGCCACTTTTCGTGATCAGCAGAAAACAACAAGCATTATAATTTCATTGGTTCTATCTTCCAGAATTAGCATTTCAATGCTAATTCTAATATAAAGTTAATAATCAAAATTTCCACTCCGCCGCGAGCCAATACTAAGAGTTTTTTTCTCGTTTTAAACTGAGAACACCAACGAGCTGCCTGCAATTAAACGCGAGTGAGTGTGCCAGAAGAGAAGAAAAAGAAATACAAATAATTCTTCATTATGGCATCCATGTTCTAATCAATAGTCATGTCCACTTAGTTACTGCACGATTGTCTTTGGATCCATGCCAAAGCACATTTATTAATGTTTTTTTTTTTAATAATTGTAGAAATAACAACGGGGAGGTAATTCTAAAATAAATCAAGTCCATGAAAAAATAGACAAACGAACAAACATAAACTATAAAATATGTTCAGAAGGAAGAGGACGGTTTAATGTTATTAATCTATTGTCTCAATATTTTTTAAATGTATATATTGGCTAATTAGCGAAATTGATAAAATCTAATATATTGCCCCAGCTTTTCTATCCAATGTGCATATGTTCTATGGGTCAACCAGCTGAAATATGGTAAAAATAACAACAATAAAGATGAGTCGAATAGTCCGAAAATTCAATACGTAAATTATAAAGCCTAATTCTAAGCATTCTATGAAACCAGAACTAGTGGTCAAAGGAAACATTTGTCATTTGTGATTATTTTAGAATCGAATGATCGAATTGGTTGACACTGTATTATAGCAAGCAAGCAAGCAAGCAAACAATCAACAAAGCAGGTACCAGTCAATCAAGTTAGCAAACAAGTAACCAAGCAAACCAAGCAAACCAACCAACCACCCAATAACCGATCAACGAACGAACGAACAAATGAACTAACGAACGAACGAACTAATCAACCAACCATCCAACCAACCAACCAACCATCCAGCCAATCAACCAAATAACCAACTAACCAACCAACCAACCAAATAACCAACCAACCAACCAACACAATCAACCAACCAAATAACCAACCAAGCAACCAACCAACACAATCAACCAACCAAATAACCAACCAACCAACCAACCAACCAACCAACACAACCAACCAAATATCCAACCAAGCAACCAAACCAACCAACCAACCAATCAATCAAGCAAGCAAGCAACCAACCAACGAATTAAGCGAATAAACAAATAAGCAACCCATTAAACAAGCAAGTAAACAGTTTGAGAGGAATAGAACTTATCAAGTTTTTACTTTAATCTATAAATTATTTTGTCCACCTTGTTAAAAATCTTTATTTTGTTCTGTTGTTGAAAAGGTAACCTTCTTAGCTGTGCAGTACATGGCGGCTCAACGCAAAATGCACCTAGCAACCTTTTTACCCTAAAAATGGCATCCCTTCATCATACTAGGGGCTTCGATTAAAAACGATACATATATATCCATATAAAAATACATAAAGAGATAGAAAAACAGAGACATACAGACAGGAGACGGATTGATATATATATATATAGTTTAACATATAACTGTGATAATGATTTTCTTGTTAATCCTAACAAATAACATCAAAACGAGTTTTATGTACATTCATTTTAATATATAAAAATGTATATAAACAAGAAGAAAACATTTATTCTATCAGCATTGATGAGTTAAAACTGTCATGAACACTTGTCAATTTAGTTGGCATGTGGCTTAGAGATGGAAAAAAACAGTGTTCTTTATTTTGTAGTAGAGTCAAAAACATTGACTTGTTGAAATTGGAAGAATTGAAGAATCAACAAAACTTTATTTAATTACAATAAGAAA
>JAUZSX010340596.1:0-10578 GCA_034780655.1 Idiosepius hallami
ATTCTCCACCGTCGCTGCCCATATATATATATATATATATATATATATATATATATGGCCATAACTAAAATTTTCTGAGTTGCAGAAAGATAAATAAGTCTGAATACTAGTCTATGTAAAGATCATTTATGACTATGATTATCATGAATGCTAGGTTAATAGGGTTGGTAACTTTCACAAAATATTGTCTATACATCCTTACTTAACCAGGTAATGGGTAGAGAAGGAGGATTTTTTTCTTTTCTTTTTTTTTTTGTTTTATCTCTCAACTATCTTGAGGCCTTTATGTCTGGGACTTAAAATGTGGAAATGAATGAAACATTGTTTGCAACTCTTTTAGTTACATTAATAATAATAGTAATAGTATCATTGATTGCTTTTTGATAATAAATGCTATGAAAAGCATCTGGTACAAGGCGTTTTCTTTATCATTGAATGTGATCCATGTGAATTTTAATGGTTCAGTCATTTTTTTGATAGCAATTGATAAGTCTTTTTTAGTATGATCACTTAATGGCTGATGTTTTATTCGTTTATTTGTATGTGTTGTGTCATGCTCTGAAAATTAAAAGTGAGAATGTGTAGTTTGCATGAGGAATTGAACTCCAGACTTTAGATTATCTTTGTTATTTTCATCTTCAAAATCTGGTGTTTTACCAACTGAGCTATGAAGGTTGTGAAATATTTAACCATTAAGTCAATATGAAGTATTTCATGGTCAAAAGTATTTTCTTATTTATAAGTAAAGAAAAATACTTTCATTTCCTTATAAGAAAAGAAAACTTTTTTAATACAAAAATCAAAACCTGCTGAATTTGTACTAATGAAATATTCAAAGAATAAGTTAATATTTAAATAACTAAATAAAATAATATCTAAATAAATTCAAAAAAATAATTTTTGATACTACGAATGCACACAGATATAAAAAAAATTAACATAATTTTGTTCTTGATGAATTCTTTGGTTGAGGGGAAAACCATCTCTGCAGTTTCTTTCATTCACTTCCTCATTCTCAAATTCTTGGAATAAATTTTGCTGCTGTACTTGCATTAACTGTGTACAGTCTTTTTATCACTCAACTATTCATTACTAGACTTTTCATCACATTAACAATTCATCACTCCGATCCTTTTCATCACTTTGTCATTTTTTTTTTATTTTAAGTTCGGTAATGTGTGCTAACATTAAGTTTGAATAAAATGAAACTATTCGGAAAAGTTTGTTAAGATTTTTAAATAAAAAAAAGAGAAAATAAATTAATAAAATAAAATTTTTTGTTTATTTGTTAAAAAGTTTAAAAAACTGGCCAATATTTGCCTTATAGATTTTAATAATCTCTCGTAAAAATAACCCCAAAATTATCAAAGGGGCTAAAAATTTAACGTACTAAAAACATAATTACATAATTAACATTATTACATGAATAAATGTATTTTTTTTCTTTGGGGTAATGAAAGTTATCGATGTCGGTGTGATGAATTGTCCACGTGATGAAAAGTCTTGTGATGAATAGACCCTGATGAATAGTTGGGGGATGAATCATTAACACCTTTGGGAAATTACAGAGTAAAACATTTCTTATGTACTCCTTTAATTCATTCATTAACCATTACACCCAGTGGTGCGTTGGGCAGCCACAAAGTCCCTCCATCTCTGCCTCTCCTGAGCCATCCTAGCCAGCTTGCCCCATGAAAGCCGCATAGCCTCCCTTTCTTCTTAGATGGGACAAACTAAGTGCCAAATTAAAAAAAAAATCTGAAGAACAATGAAGTAAAAGAAAATAATTTAGTTTAATTACAGAAATATAATACAAGTACAGAACAATGTAAATCATTAATAAATAGAATATTTAAAAAATTGTCCTAAAATTCAGAAATTACTTTTGAATCTGATTTTTAGTTGATAAACTCTATGTCTTAACAAAACTAAAAAAAGTTATACTAAATTAGAAATAGTTATAAATTAATCAATTAAGAATAATTGAGTTGTATGAATCGCCTAAAAAGTTTTGCTTCCACTTTCATGAAGGCTCAACAAATTTTTTTCTAGTTACATCTGAAGAATACTATTTTTTGAAAATGTTGTTAGAGCATCAAGCTATAAAGTTAAAAGCCATAAGAATAGATATAAGAACAAAATTGTTCAAATAATCCTGAGATTTGTGTTCTTTTTTTCTTTTTCTTTTAATATATTTTCTTTTATTAATTTTTTTCTTTTAGAAATGTAAGCATCAAAGGAAAGGTTGTACGTGTTCAAATCTGGGATACGGCTGGCCAAGAACGGTATCGTGCAATAACGAGTGTGTAAGTTATAAAGATTATTTCTGAATGAATTTATTAATCTTTCATTCAAATTTCATTGTTAAAGTTTTATATATTAAGCTTTTATAAAAAAAAAACTGTTCTGTTTTATTTTTATTTTGGGAGGGGGTTATTTAGTAGATTTTAAATTAAGTATACAGATAAATACTTTCAATGGATTCAGCTTAATTTACTTGTTTGGGCAATGCTATCATTATCTAGTAAATGTTACTGTGCACTATGGATATATAGAAATTTAAATAAACTAATAATTATAGAAATAGAATATATAGAAATACATGCAAACAGACATAAAGATAAGTAGATATATAGACAGAAAGACAAATAGATAAATAATAAAAATAATGTTAACATTTTCGATGAGCCATCAAAGAATATCTAATCATAAAGTATTGACATAAGATAATAATTATCACCTGGACATTTCTCAAGCTAATTCATAAAGAAATAATTTAAGAATGTTTGATTATCAAAATCAACCTTTTTTTTTAAACTTCTGTATTTCCATATATTTTATTAACAAGGTGTAAAAAAAAACAATTAAAATATTTCCTAATACTCTTACATAAAAAAAAATTTAACAAATTTTTAAATGCTACTTTACAATGAATGAGTACTTTTTCTCTTTCTTTACTAGACATTTCAAAATCAATTCTAATTTTTTAATAATTTTAAAATCAACAAAATAAATCCCCAAAATCAACCAATAAGGCTTTTTATTTCATAGGAAAAAATATCTAAAAATTTAAAAAAATTAAGTCTCATTATAGGATTTGAATTCTTAACAAATGATCTTTTTTTAGAATAGAGACATTTAATTTGAAAGTTATTTTTTTTACGACCAAAAATGAAATGAGATAAAATATAATTTTAAATGAATTTTTATTTATTCTTTGTGTCGACGAACAACTGACTGAACTGAAAAAGGTTGGAGTGGGAGTGAAAATGAATTCACAATCAGTCATCATTTCATTGAGTCACGCCTATAACAACAACACCTTCAAGGTGTTGGTTGGTCACACAGTGAAAGCGCTCTCCGCTCAAACACCGACATGACCCAGACCCATTGCAAAATGAAAATCAAAAATGGCGAAAAAAGAAGCTAATTTTTTCTTCTAGTTTTAGTTTGGTTTCAAATTGAAAATATTTAAAAAAAC
Organism: Idiosepius hallami; assembly: GCA_034780655.1. Lineage (NCBI taxonomy): Eukaryota > Metazoa > Mollusca > Cephalopoda > Idiosepiidae > Idiosepius > Idiosepius hallami. Next base: position 3,482 of record JAUZSX010340596.1, read on the forward strand.
TGGAATTGATTTCAATAATGAACAAAAAATATCCATTCATGGTAGGTTTCAATGAAGAAAATGACTACATAACGACAATTAAAGTTACTTTAAAAAAAGATTAAAATTCATATTTGATTTCTTTTCTTTTCTGATTCAACTTTGGAGGAAGCTCTGGAAAATGAAAAGTTAATTAGGTTGAAGAAACATACTGAAGAAACAAATAAAAATGAGGACAATAGTCCGAAAAATACTTATAAAATTCCAAGAAATAGTTTAGTTTTATCAAAAATATGGTTTAATTGACTTATTCCAAATATTTTGTTTGTAGTTTCCTTTCACTCACACACACAAAATAAATGCGATTAAATTTATCGCGCTACTTGTTGCTTGACTAAAAATATTTTTAATGATAATTTTTTAGTTAAAATATTTCGCTTCTAATTAGTTAATCCTAAAAACTATTTTAAATTAAATCACGCTGAAAATTTGTTTTAAAAAAAATTCAATTTTATTTTTTATAAAACTAATCAACTCTAAAACCGTGAATTTCGAATGGGGGCCTTCCACTCCCGGCCTTTGTAGTATAATGGCCTTTTTAGGTCCAAGGGCAATTAATTAGGTTTTATTAACAAAATAATTAAGAAAAAATAATGAATACAAAACAACAGCCATTATAAAACACAAGTTTTATTTTATTTTTTTAATATTAACAACACAAGATAAACTTTGCTTTTTTTCACATAAGACACAAACGAAAAAAAAAGAGGAAAAACAAACCAAAAAGTGGAATTGCATTCACTTCACTTTTTCATTTGTTTTACGTTAAGTTTTTTTGTTGATGAGAGGTGAAACTTCTAAAAGTTATAATTTTTCACTAGTTTCAGTAAATAAAAAATATGATAATTTTCGTAGCAGCATCCATGCACTGCCACTGCGCAGTGTTGGATGCACCTGCCTGCACCTCATCTGGTAAATTTCATGAATCGTCTTTCATGAATCTTCATGGCTCAGAGAATAGAATTTTTTTTCTTTCACATATAAAGTTTTAACTTTTAGTTATTTGACCCTCTCCGTGAATTAAAACTTCATTTAAGTATTGGGAAAATTCAAGCTGTCATTGTATTAGAATTTTATAAAAAAAAACAAGCTGCGCATGCATGGTACCCCTAGCTCTAAAAGTCCCCGATGGACGCAAAATAGATTTTTCCCGGGGTAAACACTATTCAATTTGTGAAATGAACAATACACTCCACATTTTGGCCAAGTTTCAGAAAAATTGAACGGATGGATCAAAAGTTATAGGCCGGGGCATTTTTACCCCCTGGGGAGCTAACGAGATTTTTTTTCAAAAATCGGAGAATGTGACTTTCTAACCTGACCGAAGATACAACTTCATGCAAAATTTCAGAAAAATTGAACGGATGGTTGCAGAGAAAAACGAACGAACGAACAGGCCTCAAAACATAGGTTCCCCTCATTAAATATCGGGGTACCAAAAAAATACAGACGTTTTGTACAAAAGACATATGAGAGTCCAATTTTTGTTTGTTTGGGTAAGATGATTTGGCCTAGTGGGTAGGCAGTCGAACTTAGGAACCATAGTACGTGAGTTCAAATAAATTGAACTGTGAACCCTGTATTCATAAATTGAATTAAAAAATAAACAAGTAAATAAATAACGAAGAAGCGTTTTTGAAAATTAAGAAAAAATAATAATTTATTTTCAAACACGAAGATTTTTGAAAAAGAAATATTGGCAAGTCCCCGGCGCCGGGCAATACTTCTAGTATACTATTAAAACTCTAATCTAAATCTAACCCAGTCTTTCATTTTGCAGTCATTTTGGACTAATACTCTTGGGAAAGATATGAATTCCTAAATTCCCTTCAGTTATGGGTTAAATAGCATCACTGGGTGTTTTTAAAAATAAAATTACGTTTGTATACCTAAAAATGTTTACTAAATCGCTTTATTTGATATCACGAATCAAATCAAGAAAAGATAGACAGAACCTTATAAAACCCTCCAAAACCAACATTGTTTTCAGACTAAAGGTCTTTTTTGGAACCATGTCATAACATAATAATATATGATTTTATTTACTTGGTGAACACCAACCAAGTTTGGCACAAGGCCATTTTACGTGCTCTTACCTGGGATTTTTTACATTCAGTGTTACCCTTCACCTAGATGAGATGCTCTCCCGAGTTAACGGGCCTCATCTGCCCGAGGCAGCTAAAGAGGAATGTAATAGTTTTGACTAGGATTTGAACTCTCGTTATACGATTTTAGAGCCTGAGCTTTTAACAATGCTTCACCGTCGCTGCCCAATATATGTATTTGTATATGTATGTATACAGGGTGTCTAAAAATGTATTCACATTGAGAAGTAAAGTATAGTGTTCAGAATTAGAAATTTATAAAGAAAGACAGATTAAAGAAAAAATACATTTGATGTGTGATTACATTTTTTTAGACACCCTCTATATATATAGAGAGAGGGTGTCTAAAAAAATCTATTCACACTGAGAAGTAAAGTATAGTGTTCAAAGTTACAAATTCAAAAAGAAAGATTAAAAGAAAAATACCTTCGATATGTGATTACATTTTTTGAGACACCCTGTATATAATCTTTGATCAAAGCCTCGAATATGTTGAGGGGCCGGAAGGTGTATTCTGCATCGGGGCCGCTACCTGGCTAAGCACGACACTGCACGCGCCCAATGATAGGACAAGATCAATGGATCGCGGTTTTAGGTTAAAGCTGCGTTTGGGTCGGGCCCAAAAGCGGGCTGGGGGGGGGGCACTGCATTGTGGACAGAATTCCATTTGAATTCCATGTTTTCCAAAATCAATTTTCTTTTCATCATAAAAAAGATACTCTTTTGATTGTTTTCCGTGTAATTACGAGCAAAAAGATTCTTATCTTCAATTTATTCATAGTTCAATCCATTTGCTGTCCTTTCAAACAAATTGCCGTGGTCCAAAGTGGTGGTGAAAGAAGGAACAAAGACAGGTTGATAGAATAATTAGTAGTACCGAGATATGGTTAGTATCGACATTAGTCGGGCGTCAGCCGAACATCCTAGTAGCTTTGTCTATGGCCTTCTCCAAGCATGCTAGCGTGTCTCTGCTTAAAAGCCTGTTGGGCGAGTCTATGTAGTAAGAGTAGGAATGGTGTAAGCCCCCACAACACTAACTATCTATCTATCTATCTATCTGTTGTGGCTATCTCATCCTCGTCGCCAGTTGTTGTGGTACCAAGTAGTAGTGTAAAGAAGGAACAAAGACAGGTTGATAGAATAATGAGAGTTTATAACAGGTTGGGTTAGTAGTACCGAGATATGCTTAGTATCGACATTGGCCGGTCGTCAGCTGAAAATCCTAGTAGCTTTGTCTATGGCCTTCTCCAAGCATGTTAGCGTGGCTCTGCTTACAAGCTTGTTGGGCGAGTCTTTTTTTAACCGTAACCACAGATAGGGTTGCTGGGTCTCGTCACCGAATCCTCAGTAATCACTGCCTTCCATAGTTGCTGTCTATTGAACCACGTTTTTGTGACCAAGTAAATGCCTCTGGACGACTTGAGTAGGAATTGAAACTACTATCTTCCGACGATGCTTACCTGGAACAGTAAAGACTCCTACGCTCCTATCCGTTTCGCCACAGGCCCTTGAATCATCAACTACCTTAGTGCAAAGTCACCGGTTAAGGCCAAGCAATGCTACTAGTACAACAATGAAATAATATTATAAATTAAATGAAAAAAATATATATTAAATCAAATAAAACTAGGTCTAAGTTATAATATAAGCAAAGGTGCAAAAATAGCATGAGAGTAGGGTTTATCTATCATATATTACGGTGGGGCATTGGTAGAAGCTCGGGTTCTGAGATCGTATTACGCGAGTTCAATTCCCAGTCAAAACCATTACTATCACTTTAGCAGCCTCAGGCAGATGAGGCTTGTTAACTCAGGTGAGTATCTCATCTAGGTAAAGGGTTACGAATGTAAAAAGCCTGGGTAAGAGCACGTAAAAATGGCCTTGTGCCAAATTTGGGTTAGTGCTCACCAAGTAAATATAATATCATATATTATTATGTTATGACATGGTTCCAAAAAGGACCTTTAGTCTGAAAAAATGCTGGTTTTGGAGGGTTTTATAAGGTTCTGTCTTTTCTTGATTTGATTCGTGATATCAAATAAAATTTAGTCTTGGTTGGTGTTCACCAAGTAAATATAATATACAAATACATATATACATATATAGAGAGAGAAAAAAAGCATAGAAAGACAGACAGAGAAAGAGATGGATTAATAGATGTATACTTCAAGATATAGGTGTGATAATCATTTCCTTTTTAATTCTAATAAATCATTATTTTTGTGTTTTTTTTTTGTATTACTTCTAAGTTTTGTGAAGCCAGGGAATCTTGCGGTCCCTACGGAGCTTGCGGCCCCTGCAATTGCGGGGTCTGTTGGGATGTTAAGCACAGACCTGGGCGCGTGTCGTCCTAATTTTATATTCTTTAGTGAGAAGGGTTGGGGAAAGATGAGTTGGTGCCAGTCGCTGTGGATGTTGTTTTGGGTAGACATAACTGCGCAACGGCCGTGCACACTCACTTGGTCAACATCGTTCCACATAAGAGGACCTTCCGAGATCTTGTACGAAAAAAGGCCGGCTTTAGTTCTTTTTTTTCTGACGCTAGCCCACTTTAACGGTACTTGTTGGAGACGCCCCGAACAGAACTAGTGGACGAGTCCATGACGTCACTTCCGTCGATGACGTCATCTCTGGGAATAACGACCGAAATTGAGGCGTTCCTAGGAAGGTCGTGTGTTAACGCCCGGGTTTGAGCCAAGGTCTTGCTCTCCCGTTTTTCATGTAATCTTACTGAATACAAGTTGTTTTCATAGTTCTTGTGTCCACATCGTTTTATTTCAAACACCATAACAGTACTTTAAAATGTGACATGTATTTAGCTGGAAAAGTCATTAGAAAGGAATTTGCTATAAAATGCTTTAAAATGAAATTTGTAGAAAAAAAGCATTGGAAACGGATTTAAGAGAGAAGAGCATCAGAAATGAAATTACTATAAATAATATTATAAATGAATTTAGTACAAAAATGTATTAGAAATGAATTTAGTATAAAAAACATTAGAAATGAATATAGTATAAAAAGCATTAGAAAAGAATTTAGTATAAAAAAGCATTTGAAAGGAATTTATTATATAAAAAGCATTAGAAGGGAATTTAGTATAAAACGTATTAGAAATGAATTTAGTATAAAAAAGAATTAGAAATGAATTTAGCATAAAAAGCATTAGAAAAGAACTTGATAAAAATGTATTAAAAATTCATTTAATATAGAAAAAAGCATTAGAAAGGAATTTAGTATAAAAAGCATGACTGAATGAATTTTAGTATAAAAAATTGAGAGTATGTTTTATTGTATAGGTTTTCAAACAACGTATAAATATTATTTTTTAGAAATAATTTTTTTATTTTAGAATTTTCACGAATTCTTCTAAAAACAAAGCATGATTTAATGATTCTATAAATTAAGCACGAATGAAATAAAAGAACTTGTTATAATCAACAAATGCAATAGTCTGATTTGTTTCGATTTCACTCTCCATATACAACACATTAAAACTCTATTATGTCCTTCCTTCGGCCTTATATGAATCGTGAGAATTATGATACTTATTAATTAATTTCCTGTTTGAATTATACAATAATTATGAAAGTTAACAATTAGAAAGGTCTGCACCAGCGGCCCATTTGAAATGTATTTAGCTTGTTAAATCATTAGAAAGGAATTTACTATAAAATGCATTAAAAATGAAATTAGCATTGGAAACGGATTTAAAAAAGAAAAACATTAGAAATAAAATTACTATAAAAACATTATAAATGGATTTAGTATAAAAAAGCCTTTAAACGAATTAAGTATAAAAATGCATTAGAAATTAATTTAGTATAAAATACATTAGAAATTAATTTAGGATAAAAATGCATTATAAATGAATTTAGTATAAAAAAGTAATAGAAATGAATTAAGTATAAAAAGCATTAGAAATGAATTTAGTATAAAACTCTATTATGTCCTTCCTTCGGCCTTATATGAATCGTGAGAATTGTGATAATACTTATTAATTAATTTCCTGTTTGAATATTGCAATAATTATGAAAGTTAACAATTTGAAAGGTCTGTGCCAGTGGCTCATTAGATATGTTAACGTTAATTTGTTCGGACGAGAAATTTTGATTTAAGCGAGGATGAGTTAGTTTTGAATAATAGAAATCTTACAAGAAAATATCTCTGAGCCAATCCGTAAGTGAGATGAAACAATTGTTTGTTTGTTTGTTTTCTATTTAACGACCTATCAACCTTTTTAGGTCATTTTAATGATAAACGTTATTTATTATACACACCTAGTTTTTTTTTTTTAATAAACAAGTTGCACTATTTAATCAATAGCAGAAGGGAAGATGGAGGTTCATACCGTTCTGGGGTAGTTTACACCCCTACACCACTGACATAATGGACTTGTCTTGGCTCTATGTAAGCCAGACATTTTCTGTCCTTGAGCAGAGATTAGTTATGTACTTTCATCGCTCGTACATATTACCCGACTCTGTATATTCATATTATGACCCCGTAACAGGGGGCTACAACGCATACCTTTCACAAGGATATTAGTCAAAATGTCAACGTAGACGTAACAACTTGGATTCGAACCTGCGTACTACGGTTCCGAAGACCGATTGCCTATCCACTTGGCCACGTCGACTGCCCCGATGAAACCATTACACGTTTTACGATGATTATAATAATAATACTCTAAATTTCGTAAACACTTTGTAATTTTACTCAACAAGTAATAACAAATGCAACAATAATTCATTCTTCGTTATAAAGACCATTAAATATTTACAAACTTTTGGGACACTAAACTAATATAGACATATGGCACAAAATTAAGTGCAAGGGCAGTGACGGTGGAACATTGGTAGAAGCTCGTGCTTTGAGTTCGTATTACGCGAGTTCAAATCCCAGTCAAAACCATTACATTCACTTTAGCTGCCTCGGGCAGATGGGGCTCGTTAA